>PVIH01008197.1:0-93237 GCA_004025045.1 Sigmodon hispidus
GTTAGGTGGTATCTCAAAGTTGTTTTGATTTGCATTTCTCTGATGGCTAAAGATGAAGAGCACTTTTTCAGGTGCCTTTCAGCCATTCGTAGTTCCTCTGCTGAGAATTCCCTTTTTAGATCTGAACTCCATTTTTTGATAGGGTTATTCAAGGTTTTGGGATCTAAATTCTTGAGCTCTTTATATATCTTAGAGATCAAAATCTAGTATAGTGGAAGTCAGATGTCATCCAAGGAAAAGAAGATGACCTCAAAAATACAGACCCAGATGGGGCATTGCCAAAATTGTTCAAAAGCTTGGGTCCCAAGCTCTCACCCTCCTTTTTGGTTCCCGAGTTCCTTGGGAGAGAAGTTGAGCGTCCCCATGCACAGCTCTGTTTCTCCTAAAATTGCTTCTTATAAGTCCTTTCTCTCCCCTTAATAAATATTAGCTCATTGTATAATGGATCGGATGTTATTAATTACAGCAATATCTGGCGCCCCACGTTGGTCACCATGTTTTCTATGAGATATTGACCCCCCTTTGATCCAGAGGTTTGACCTGCCTGCAGCAGATTTACCATCCCTGAAAAAATGACTTAGATCCCATATTAATTTTATCTTGTTTGGCCTATGTCTTAGGCATATTGCTAGTTAGCTCTTTTATCTTAATTTAACTCATTTTTATTAATCTACCTGGCCATGTGGCCATGGCCAGCTCACCTGGGTTTTACATGTTTTTTGTTGTTGTTGTTGGCAGCTGGATGGAATCTGTCTTACTCAGCACGCTTTGTACCTGAATATCAATTTCTCTGTCTATTTCTATGGCACCTGACACAGGTGAAAAGAGTTCCCTTACTTACAGCATATAGAGAACATTCTCACCACAATCTAGCCTCTACAGTTTATAGGTGCAAAAGTTTCCTAGCTCATACTTGTTATCTCAGCACTCAGGAGGGTAATTCAGAAAAATTTCCACAAATAAAGACCACCTTGAATTATTTAAAGAGCAGATTGGCCTGAGCTACAGTTAGTTTCTGTTTCAAGAAAACAAATTGTAACAACAAATCCCAAACAGACAAAACAACAAAGAAAAGCCCGACAAAGACTGACATATACTTTCCATGGAATAAGTATAAACTATGATGCTGAGCATTTAATAGCACAAAGGACAGAATATTGCAACATCACAAGTTCCATAAATATTTCCTCTTTTCTTTTCAGAATTTAGGAGAACCATAGAAGTCAAGACAGCTTGAATTTTTCAAATACCTAAAGTCTTCATAATTTTTTTTAACTTCGTAACTTTATCATTTAAAATATTTCAAATAAAATCACACAGCAAAAGTTTTATGACAAAAAATTATTATATATTTATCTTTCCCAAAATTTTTTGTATATTAAAATGAAATCTCTAGTGGAATTTAGCAGTATGCATAGGTAATATGCAATAATATAAGACAGCCTATGTTGGAGAGGATGCGGAGCAAGGGGAACACTCCTCCATTGTTGGTGGGAGTGTAAACTTGTTCAGCCACTTTGGAATGCAATATGGCGGTTTCTCAGAAAATTAAGATCAGTCTCCCCAAGGACCCAGCAATACCACTTCTGAGTGTATACCCTAAAGAGGCACAATCACACTCCAAAGGTATTAGCTCAGCTATGTTCATAGCAGCATTATTTGTAATAGCAAGAACCTGGAAACAACCTAGATGTCCCTCAACTGAAGAATGGATTAACAAACTGTGGTACATCTACACAATGGAATACTACTCAGCAGTAAGAAAAAATGATATCCTAAAATGTGCAGGCAAATGGATGGATTTGGAACACCTGACTCACTCTTGAGGGAGGGGGCACAAAACTGGATTTGCCAGGAGTGGAGACTGTTCCAAGCATTATTGGGTCAGTGGGACCATAGGACTGTCTGCTTCCTGCCCAGGGAGGGGATGGGGAGCTGTGGAAAGTAAGGAGTGACCTGATGTGGTGGGAGGGGGAGGGGACCTTGAATAAGGATATACAGGGATGGAAAAAAAATTCAGAGGGAAAGCTGAACACAAAGTAAATATATGTGTGGCAATCTTATTTGCATTATCACCCTTGATAAGTCATGCTTATGATTTTTATCTTCTTTATAGTTATTGTTAACTTCTCAGCATTTTAAATTCATTTTACTGTTTTTCTTGATAAATACAAAATAAATAAAAAAAAGAAAAAAAAATGTTACAAGGACAACTCCAGCAATAAAAACCCAACATATACCTGCACTAAATATGTGTTCAATAAATATACCTTTTTGACACAAATCTTTTATACCTACTGCAGACAATCCTCCTTAATTTTGAAACAATAAAAAATGCAATTTGGAACTCAAATATTAGCAGAAGGACCTATGATGAGTATAAAGAATCTTCAGCCAGATTTATTTTAGTGACTATGATGAGGTATGTTTGTTTAAAAGCCTTTGCCATGTGAACCTTCTTGGGGTTCAGCATGTTAGTGCAGATGCAAGATGGAGTATGATATCTGGAAAGCTCCATGGCTCTTTACCACATATTTCTTACACTCTGCATGAGGGATCAAGGAAACTTTCTGTGCTGCATCACTCCCTCTGAAACAAACCCTATATAAGAATGCCTTGCTCATTTAGTGATGAGCAAACCAATAATCAAATGTGGTAAGCTTTAGGGTTAATGTTCATGTACAATAATGTGAATGTTATAAAAATGCTTAATCATGTTGTCCCTTTTGGTATGAGTGCTCTGATATTCAGACCATGCAGTAAAGGTGATGTATGCTCAGTATGAGGAAAATAAAAACAGTCATATAATAACTTTAGGAATTACATATTGCTATTATATGACTTCCTTTTAGTGGATACCAAAGTGGGTATGGATAGAAAAATAATTTTAAAAGATTGGTTTAAAGGAAAATAAGGTGATTGAACCAAAGAGTTGAAGTAGCAAAAGTTTCTTCCCAAAGTAAAAAAGAATAAATTTATTAAAGAAAGAATAAATCATTTATTTTTGAAGTAATTTGGTTCTGTTTAAAGGAAAAATTTGGGACAAGACTAGAAAGGTAGCTTGGGGGAGAAATAGTACAAGGTCATGCTCACTCAGGCTAATGAGCCCTAATCAACCCAGGCTGTATGTGGAAGGAAGTAAAGTTAAAAGGGGCTGACATAATTAGAAGTTCACCTTAACCAGATGAACCTGACTCTCTTTGGTGAGGTAGAATGGACAAGAAACACCGACTGAGGAGAGGGAAGTCAAGTAGGTATTAGAAATGTGTAATCTAGAAGAAAATGGAATATGCTAGAAAACTTAAAACTGATGGGAATGGGGAGAGATACTTCAGAGAAGTAGAAATGACAACATGCTGTAACAGATGTGGGTGTGAGGAGTGGAGGCAGTTTTCAAGATTTTGTTAGCATTCTTGTGGTTCCTTTAAATGCCCTTGCTTCTCTGCAGAGGTTCTTTCCTGCCCCTACTTCTTTTTCTTCCTTTTCTTTGAATTTTAGCACCCATGTAAATTATCCCTTCAACCTTGGTTGGTTTGTAAGCTTGCCAAGAAGTGAGACCACTTGTAGAAGTACCACAAAGATCTGAATGAGTGTTTTAATGCCGCAAACACTCCTGTTTCCTATAGAGTCTTAGCTTACGCCTTAAGATTCTAGCTCTAAACAGCAATTGGGGAAGGGGGGTGCTCACTGTTGATGGATGCCAGGGATTCTGTCTAGGCATGACAGGTTCTTAATCGGGTCCTCTTTGGGTTGGTTTTGTATTGCTTTCCTTCTCCCCATTTTGCTTTCTTTTGTAAAGATAATTTACTAGGCCCAGCAAGGACCCTTCAGTTAGTTAAATTTGTTTTATGAAACTTGGTGGCTCCCATCCATATTTTGTCCCTCACTCTTCTAATTGGTACACAACTGAAGAGCTCTTGCATTGGCAGGCTGGGAGGGCCTGGACTTGGACATAGTGTCTTGGTTTCACCTCTTTTATTTTATTTTTTAACTAAAGCTATATAAAGCTTGTAGATTAAACAGAATAAATTTCTAAATTTTAAAAAAGAGAAAGTTTACAAACTGAAGTTATATGAGTCTGAGAATGTGGTATTGATGTGAATTAGTTCACCATATGTATTTGAAGTACTAGCAGGATATCCTGAGAACTCAGACCATGTCTATGTTTCAATTTATTTGAACTTCAGAAATAGATACATCTCATAGAAGAAAAGTTGCTAGTACAGTATGAATTTGGTTGCTAAAGATAAATATTGACCACTACCCCAAAGTAATGTTTAATAGTCTTTCCTAAAACTTGTATGCTGTGAGGTATTCTATTTGTCTTGTGCTTTTGAATCTCAAAATCATTTATGCTTTTCCTCTATTGGATCAGAAAATTTGTACCCATAAAGATTTTACATTAAGATAAACATTTGCATCTCTATTTCTTTGCTATTTTCTATACTCTAAGGTATATAAAGTGAATACTGCATAATTTTTAAAAATAAGTAAATGAAAATTGTAACAATAAGAAGCTCATCTTTTAATGTAATTTCAAGTGTATAAAACATTCTTGGTGTTAAAAATAATGAATAATGTAAAACAGGAGGTGGGAAAATGCCTAGAAACCTTATGCAGATATTAAAATTAGTAACAATTGCTATTATTTTGTGATAAAACAGTTGAAAAGGGCAATCAAATATGAAGATATTAATTGGCAAAAATAAACAAAGATTTTAAGAATTTTTTAACTATTTTCATGATATCAATACACTTGAAATCCTCATGTAATTGTTCTTCATTTTGTAATACATTATCAGATTTAATTACTAAGCATTTTGGAAAATTATTCAGCATTTTCAGTTTTAAACTTCTCAGTTGGGTGTTTGTTTTTTATGAAAAAATTATAATGTAAGAGCACTCAATTTACTCTAGTGTATATGCTAAATCAATGTTAGAAAGGAAAAAAAAAGACTTCCTGAACCTTTTCAGTTCTTTCTGTTGATAAAACAAAAAAGGCAAACAAGCCTTCTAAATGGACTTTGAAAATAGCGATCAGCAGGTGAAAGGGCAAATGTTTTCTGGATTCTTTATTTTACTTTCATATATATATATATATATATATATACATATATATATGTATATATATATATATATATGTAGACTCAAGCATCTACTCAAAATGGAATTTCTCCTAGGTGTGCATGCTAATACAGTGAATGAAAAATGGCATTTCCAGACAAGTTGTTCTTCCTGTGACAGCTGAATTATGCTCTTCCAAATATGCTAAAACAACAGATTTTCATTTTTTTCAAGGACTTACATCATCATTTAAAAGCATTTGAGAATTTGTTCCAGTCATCAGAAACACAGAACTGGGAGAGAAAATAAACATTGAGGTACCAATGTCACACAGGATTTAAACCTTTGAAAAAGCATGTGCAATTACAGAGAGCCTTCTCATGGTAAACAGCAGAGGCAAGGTCTTACAAATAAATGGAGTAGGCAGCTTATGGGATGTGATTAGAGGGGCAAGCCAGATGCTCCTATCTAAAAATATCTCTCTGCCTGTTACCTTTAGAATTCATTCCTTTGCATCTTGGAGGCTTTTTTGATCAGCAAGAAACCCCCATTAAAATGTAAATACTCCTGGGAGATGCAGAGCCTTAATCTTTCATCAACTCTCATCTGAGCAGACTAGTTGGAATGAAACAAGAAATAGAACAGAGATTTGGAAAAATGGCAGAGAAAAAAGATAAAGGGATCCTGGCAGTAGAGAAGCGATCCTAAAATTGGAATTTCTATATTTGACAAATATACCCATCATCAATTCTGAATCAATCAGTGATTTACATGAAAGAAATAAAGCCTAAATCACAGAAAGTTCTCTAAAGACAGAATTAAAATACTATGCAAGTAATTAGAAGAGAATAATTTTCAGAAATATCCAGTGTTTGGAAGACATATCTGGACATCTAACTTTAGGTTAGTGCACACTCTAATAGCTTTTAGAAGTCTTTAGGAACATTTGTACCTCAAGAAACAAAAATCACATCATTAAATGAAAACTAAAGCAGTATACAAATGATTGGAGAAATATTAATCTAGATAGTGTAAATATTAACAAAATAATTACATTAAAGCACAATATGTAAGATTCATTGTTTTGATAGAGTTGTGTATGCTCCAGATTCATGGAAAATACGTCCTTTGAGATTAGTGACTCAGTTTTCTGCTGTGAGTTCATATACTTCTAGGTAATAGTAAGGTAGAAGATTTGAATTTAGGAATCTGGAGATTTACTAACTCTTTAGGTATATTAGTATTGTTCTATAAAGAAGTTATTAAGTTATACTACACAGAAATTTTCTAAGTGACATAGCTGGTTTAAATGTCAAGGATAGTAAACATCACAAATTATCCATAAAAGGGTGTTTGTAGATGCTATGTATTTGTTACTAATAATACAGTGGCTTAAATAAAAATATTAGGCTTAGTTTTGTAAAACTTTGCTTTCTCTTGAGTATGGTTGTTGTACAATATGATTATTTAGGTGATTTCCTCTAAATGTTTAATTATCATAAGTGACATACTTAAAAAGAAAAATATAATAAATGACCAAGGGTACCTACACACAGGAAATAGCTGGTTAGAAATATCTGTTCTACCCAGAAGGAACTTAATAATGCAAATAAACATTTAAGAATGATGACATGTGAACTTTTAAAACAATTATTAAAACTATGTAAACAATTTACCATTGTCTACTTAACAACCGACAGCTCTATCTCCGAATGCTATCTAGACATCCATCTGTCATGTGGCATAGAACAGGTTTTTCTTTTGTGTATTTATTTTTTTCATTACTAAGGACAGCTGGTTGACAGTGAATGTTTTGTCAGGTACCATTAACCCTTAGCTTAGAGGGAAGGAAAATATTGAATGTTATGAGTAAATTATTTTTCTCAATATTTCCTAGGTAAACATATTCTGTGGTGTCCTTAAAAGCTACACTTACCATGTGTATACAGAAGTACTGAACATAAAATGTGGACGTTCCAGTCCAGAAGCACAGACAAGTAGAATGTTAAAAAAGTCTTATAAATATGAAAGATTTATTTCTAAGTATTAATTTATTTCTCTCTTTTATCCTACTTTTCAACAACCCAGTTTTATACAGTATATTCAAATGTTCAGAGAGGAAAGTCTCCAAGAAGACCCTGGATTAAAAGGTATCTCAGACCATGGACTAAAAGGTATCTCTGAAAAATAAAGAAAATGAAATGCGTTTTTTCCGTGTCACAGAGAGCATTCTTCAACCCTAGAAATCTAGAATAATTGGGCTCAGCTTTGAATAAAATTGTCTTCAAAGATCTTATTCAAAATATATGCAGCGTGAATCATCTATTCAAATTCTGGGGGGAATGATATGGAAAGAAGAAAGCAAAGAAGACTATGCTTAAGCAACATGTTCTTTCTCTGCCATCACTTCCTAATGGAGTCACTATCTATAATGACACAGATGTCACAACACCATAGGTAGATCTTCTAACAGTAAAAAACACAATTGGTGATGCTATCTAACTTCTTCTCATTGAAGTTTCTAGAACATTTATTTAAACAGAGGGCAATTTGGAGCTTACTGGGTCCTGATAACAACCTTAATTTTCTAATTTCTTTTTATATGTAGATACAACCTCTACTTCTAAGTGCCTGAGAGAAATCTAGCTGTTTAAAAGAAATTTCAAAGGAGGTGAATTTATATGTAAATCCCTGCCATATACAATAAACTTGGGGTGTATTGTAATTATTTCTTTCATCTGTTAAGGTATATATAAGCATCTGTGCAATTGTAAGCAAGCTGCCTTTACCAAAGTCCTTAGAAGTCAATGTTGCAACTGTTTCCAATGCATTTTGTTGCATCTTCCCTTGCATGGTGGTAAATGAATGCCTTACCTGGTTATGCACGGGCTACTTTTTTCTTTATGAACCAGCGGGGTGCTGACAGTGCATTGTAGGCTATAAATGCTTTTGCAGCAAAAGCACAATACAGAGTGGGAATCTTTTTGGGCAGTAATTGATACAAAGATAGGCTCCCTTCATTTATTGAGTGATGTCCAACCTGCTCTATCCACAGTAACTCAAGTCTAATTATTTAAGCTGCCATCTACAGCAACATTATTTGATAGCCTTTAAATATGTTTTAAAATATTGGTGTTGCTTAAAATTTGTTACATATGCATAAAAGTACCTTACATATCATATCATATTGGCACTTAAAAATGAGTGTCTTTTTCTTCTGTCCTACCCTATTCTGTTTCATTTCATAAAAAAAGAAAGTTTTTTTCAAAAGATATTCTACTTTGGAGTAAAAGTTTTCTTTTTTATTTCCATGGAAAATAAGAGGCTATGGATTTATTCCCATTTAAAGAAAAGAATGATTGATATAGGAAGAGCCCATGAAAAGTTTCCAATGGAAAAGGATAGCCCAGATGATTCAGCATTTCAGAGCACCTCTGTTGAAGTTTCCTGTGGAGCTCTGCATCCAAAACAACTTCATAAAGACTGGCTGAGGCAGCCTTAGGTTTTACTTCACTAAGGTCCTGTCCATAATTCTACATTTTTCTTTGGGTTCCCATGAGATTGCCAGAGCCCACATTCAGCAAGAATTAGCCTAGAGAACTATGCCCATATTTCTGAAACATAGATTATGGATGTTTATCTTTGTTTACAGTATTAGTTACAAGTTATTATAGATATTGGTTAAAAACATACAAAGAAAATTAGGCTTGATGATCATGTTTTAAAAAGAAAAAAAGGAGAAATAGTACATTGTATATATTTGTCCCTCCTACTGGTTTAATAAAAACACTGACTGGATAAAGGCTGACAGAAAGTGTGAGTGGGGCTATCAGACTAAAAACTCTAGGAACAGGAAGAGCCCAGAGACACCATGATGGGACACCATTGAGATGCAGAGGAAAGAAGTTGAAATGCTGCTGAGAAAAGGTACTAAGCCACATGACTGAACAAAATAAGAATCAAGGGTTAGTTTAAGAGCAAGACCTAGCTAGCAATATGCCAGAGCCATAGGCTGATAAGCATAAAATTAATACAAGCATGTGTGAGTTTCCTTGGAAATTTGAGACTGCTGGTCAAGATTCTGGGGATGGTCTGGGCCAGAAACTACATACTATATAAATGGTCATTGGAAAATCAAGAATATTGGAGTATATGAGCAAAGGTAATTTTGACTTATCCTAGTTTCTCTGTGCCCAATATGAAAAGTTTTGTGGGTCTCAGTCACAGAGTCCACTCATGCACTGGCATAAAATGAAGTAACAAAATATACCCTATACTTTCTCAGAACAAAGACATCTCATCACCTATACATTGTTTTTCTCTTGGATTAAACACATTCATTTTTAACTCCCTTTACCTTTCATCTTTGCTCAGTAGTACACAAGTGACTATCAATAATCCTTGTCTTCTATCAACTAAACCATACAACAAACTAGAATTCAATGGTAACCAAAATTCTCCAATAGGACTTTTGAATGAACCCTTTAGTCATTCAATCAAATATCGATTATCAAATTCATAATTTTCAGTGATGGTGACAAACTTGAAAAACTTATAAGACAGTTCATTTATTAAAACTGAAGCATTCTTAAAACATTAAGGAATGATTTTGTTTATAAATAAATAATGTTTTGGAGCTAGATAATTCTTCATGCTATTTCTCAAATATCACATATTGAATCACAAATAAAGCAATATTTTTTTGACAACAGTCATTTAAGACAAGGGAAGCAATACTATATAAAGCTCTTAAAAATTTGCTCATTTTAATAGTTATTTTCAAGACTGATTTAAGAATATGAAACAATTTCTATTTTTGGGTGCTTAAAGGCAAATCAATGAAAAACATGAAGAAAGCAGTTTAACATAGTTTAGAAACTTGTCTAAAGGGATATTGGTTTAGCTCAGAGTTCCACCAGTAATTAGTCAGTGTACTGTAGTAGTTGATCACTATTCCCTATGATGATATATTATATATTTAATAAAACAATTCTGGAATTTCAGAGAACAAATCTTCCCATAGTAAATGCAGGAGGGTCAGAGAGTGGTAACTCCCGCCTTTAATTACAGCACGGGAAAGACTATGAGTGTTGACCTATGCCTTTAATCCCATAACTCCAGAGACGGAGATCTTTCTGTGTTTCTGTGAGTTCAAGGCCTAACTACCAAATAGTAGAAGCTCACACCTTTAATCTTAACTCGGGGATATGATGGAAGTTGAACCCAGAAGTGAAACAACAGGGAAAAGAAGAAATTTAAGGCAGTTGTAGGAAGACAGAATTATTCCATAAGAAGCCACAAGGATAAAGGCTGAGGAAGCTGGAAGATAGCTTTTACCTTGAGAAGATAGCAGGGTGAGATTTGCCTGTGGTCTATTTCCTCTCTTTGATATTCCAGACTGGCATTAAATATATAATATATCATCACAGTTCTCCACTGCATGTTTTCTCTTAGTTTCAACTATACTTTACCTTTAAGACGTAGTCACAAAGCTGACTAACAGAAGGTGATAATATGAGATAAATTGTTGCACAGTATTAAGTCAGGGAGGCAATAAATTTAAAATTAATACTATTTCTCCATACAAGGAATAACATGATTTTGGATTGAACCAATGGGGTTTGTTAATAATTGCAGATGAGGTTTAAAATAAGTTTCATATTTATTTTCATTTAGTACTTTTTTTGCAGAGACCAATAGATAACATTAGTTTGGAGCTGGAGTTACAGATGTGTAAAAATCAACATTTGTGTCTGGGAATCAAACCTGATTCTTCTGGAAGATTAATAATGACACCTAACTATGGAGCCACCTCTCCATCCCCTGGAATAAGTATTTTTAAGACAGTTGATACAATATAGTAAGATAAAAGATTATAAAAAAATAAGAAAAAAAATATGGGTAATTTCAGTTTTACAAATGGAAATTTAATGGTTTTACTTTCTGAATGTATTCTTTATATACATCCATAATTAGATAGAATATCAGAGTGCCTCAATAAGTGAAACAGGAGCAGTTTTTAATTAGAATGCCATTAATTTGTGTATCTTTATGATTAAGTTCATGTTTCCACAGAAGCCACTCACTTCATTTGGAATATACAGACACACATACACACACACACACACACACACACACACACACACACACACACAGAGAGAGAGAGAGAGGATATAAAACTTAGCTTTAAAGATATTTGTAACTTTTGTTTGTGCTTAGACACAGCTTACAGCATGGTTTTTAACTCCTTCATTTTACAATTTACGTGCTGGCTAAAGTAGCTTAAAACTCCATTTGTACATTGACAGTCATATCCTATTATTGACTAATATTGAGACTTCCGGACAGTAGAATCCTTGCATCTTTCTGACATGTGCTGATAAGCCGCACAATCCTCCAGCTATACTTGTGCTGATAGCTGTGCTGAGCTCTATTTTTAGTTTACCTTTGTCCAGCTTATAAGATAACCTTCTAGGAGTATTATGCATCCAAGTTTAATATCTGCAATTGTGATGCCTATTAAGAATTTCTGACCTCACTGGAGTTTTCAATACTTAATATAAATGCAGATTTATAAATGGGGTATCACAAAATGTGAAAAGCTCCCCCTCTTAGGAGGAAAAAGTTTACAATGCTAAATACCTCAGAAAAATTGCTATCTACTGAATTACTAGTTCCCCACTCAACACACAGCAATTTATTTGCTTAAAGTGCAAACTTTGGTGATGTGATTTTGGACATTTGTCCTATAAGGAAAAAGACAAGATCATTTGCTCATCTCTATCAACCATGTGAAAATACAAGAAGATGATATCTGTCTGCAACTACAAAAAGCTATAAACGGAACTCAATCCTTTGATCTTGTACAATTTGGCTTCCGAACTTTGATGAAATAATGTGGTTGTGTTCATCATTTAAGTTGTTATTTTGCCAAAACTCCTGTGATGATATGAATTATCACATCCACATAAGCTCATGTATATGATCATTTAGTCCAAAGTTGCTGGAGCTATTTAGGGAAGATTATGGGACATTTAGAAGGTAGAGTTTACTGGAGGATGTACAGCCCTGAGAATGGGCTTTCGGTGTTTATAGAGTTACTCAAATCCCACTTTTTCTCTACTTCCTGGGTGAAGGAAAATGTGATCTCTCGGCTTTCTACTTTTGCTGTTATTCCATACAGTACCTTCCCAGGCATTATGACCTCTATCCGCTAGAACTGAATATCAATAAATAATTTCCTCCATCTCATCATGGCATTTTAACACAATAAAAGAAAAGTATTTACTAGGACTAATAACAGAAAGGGAATACATGGGGAATTACTAGTAACCTTGAAAAGTATTAATACATATTTTTTGATAGATTAAGACAATAATCATAAGTAAAAAGAATATTTGATGCAAACATGTGCTCTACTTGAAAAAGTCTGTCTGTCTGCAAGATAAAAAAAATATATGCCTTACATCTTAGAAAGAAAGAATTTGATATGGTTTCACACTTCTTTCTCCTTAAACATAGAATAAGTAAAAAACACTTAACCTGAAATTGATAGATTGTGATGACAAAGAAGTTCCCAGACTCAAAAATGATACAGAATTCATAACATTTTTGACACTGTTCGGAAATCCAACACCCAACATTACGGTCTCTCTCTTTTACAAAAGCCTACAGCAATACAAAATAAAAATCAAAACAAACAAACAATCCAACTGAAAATAGAACAAATATTTATCCAAAATTATGGAGTTTGTTTTGTATTACCAACTACTCCTGGGCATGGGATCTGCTTTAGAGTATTGTTGACCTACCCAGTGTATTACAATAGAGAAAACTAGTTTTCCTTTAGCCTAAGTATAACAGTTGCAAATAGAAAATCCATTCTTAAAAACAAAACCAAAATTATTATTGCCTTTTCTGAAGTCTTCTGTGTAGACATACCCTTGTCTAAAAGCTGCAAGATTATCATTTCAGAAGGGTCCTAGTCTATAACCAAGAAAAAATAGATCCAGTTTAAGGTACAGGAAGAATCTAAACACATTTTGTTAAGTGTCCTATTTAGTCTAAAATCTGACAAATTATGGTCCAATTGTACCCTACATGGTTTTTCTGCTTAGTCCACTAAAGCACTTCTGTATCTTTGGTCTTTTCCCATGAAAGATTCCAAATCACGTAAATTTATAGTAAGCAATTTGTTATGATTTTCTCCTTTTTTGTGTGTGTTTCTAAAAATAATGAAAGTAGGATAGGTAGTGCCTTTTTTCTATCCTTGCTATGATAAAAGAACATTACATTGAAGCAAAAGCTAATGATAAAGAAATAACTCCAGCTGTTATGTTCAACTCAAACCCTTAGAAAATATAATTAAAAGTGGACAGGGTAAAAATACATGTCCATATATAATTTCAAAATAGTAAGATTAGTGAAATAATTGCTCCAAATGACAAATTGCAAAATACAATCAAGAGAACTGATGTAAACTTTATTTCCTGATATGCTAGTTGTGACAAACTATGAAAAAATAAATATCCAGTAAATTGATTTTGATAACTTAGATTTTAAAAATAAATACTGGAGAGCAGGCTGCTAATATTTAAGGACTCACTTGTTTTCTTTTACAGAATATCATTACAGAAATAAATCTCATTCATTTTTGTCTTCTTACAGTTAAAATCAGAACTGGCTATTCATTCATATACTTTTTTAATTTTTTTTAACTTTCTTTTCTTTAAATGTTTTTGTGAAATGATCCAGATTTACAGAGAGTATTACTATATTAGGCACAGATCTTTCCTGCTGTTTTTAAGTGAAGTTAAATACAAACAGTATCTCTCCCCATTTCCACTGAAGTGTCACTCAACCATATACCCACGCTAGTGAGGAGGCGGCTCTCTTGCAGAGATTCGTCATGCGAGGTTTTATACTTAGATTTTTTTTTCAGAAACAAACCTATTCAAATTTCTCATCCTATTTATCTAACTAGGTTTTTCTTTGAAAACTAGCCTCCAGATTCACATGCATGCCCATGTATATGTGTCTACAAACACGACAAAAATACTCACAATTTCATTCTTGCTGTATAATGTATGAACACACAGCAAACATACACAAAATAATGTATCTGGGTAAGTACATTTAAAAAAAAATATTTACAACCTAAAATATACAGAAAACTGGGATACCCATATGATAAGGTTTTAAAATCACGATTAAATACAAATATTCAAATATAGAAAATGTAATAATCACTGACTGACAGTGAGAAACTGTCTTACAAAATAAGGTGAAGAAATAATTGCAGCAGAAACAGTAGATATCAAGATGCACATGTACACATTTACACAAACAAACATATCACCTTAATATACATTGATGTGGGAATGTCTTTCTGGATGCTGTAAAATAAAGGGACTCTTTTGGCCTATGGTAGGCATCTTAGAAGTAGGCAGTGAAAAATAGAAGCAGAGATAAAGGAAGAAGAGCAGAGCTAGATGGAGACACAATCCAGACACCAATGAAGCAAGATGTAATGAAATAGGTAAGCCATGGGCCATGTGGAGGGCAGATTAATAGAAATGGGTTAAATTAAGATGAAAGAGCTAGCTAGCAATATGCCTGAACCATAGGCCAAACAGCACGAAATTAATATAAGCCTTCCTGTGAATATTTGGGGCTAGTTTGTCTGGGGCTGCAGGTATGTGTGTCTAGACTGGACCTCTGGCCAGACATATCCAGAAACTTCTTTTTACAATACATACCACACATAAATAAAAGAATACATAGAAAAATAAACAAGATGATAATTTTTTGTTATTGACATTGTTTACAGTGATAATTTTGAATATCTTAGACTATAATTTTATGTAAGCAGCTATAATGTGTTCATTGGGGAAGATTGCATCCATGTTGCTTATTAAGATACACATTAAAGTTGTTATAGTTTTCATGTCAGAACCACTGGTAAAATACTAAAATAGTTTTCAGATTTAATTAACATTTCAAGATAAATTTTTATATGTTCTGTTTATCTCAGTGTTATATTTATTGCTTCATCTAAGAACAGCTTAAGATACCAAACAAGGACAGAACAGAGAATTGATCTCTAAATTAGATACAGAAATCGAGAAACTAGAGCCCTAAACACTTAATAACCCCCCAAAATGGGGTTCAGAACTAAAAAGGGAATTCTCAGCAGAAAAACTACAAATGACTGAAAGGCACATGAAAAAGTGCTCAAAATCTTTAGCCATCAGAGAAATGCAAATCAAAGCATCTTTGAGATACCACCTTACACGTCTCAGAATGGCTAGAACAACAAGGCACCACTAAATAAGCTGATGTTTCTACAACAACAATACCTAAACAGAGCAGTGAAGAGAAAACAGAAGGAAACAACAGCAAAAACACCGTTATGAAGATTATAGAAGCCTTAAAAGAAGATATGAAAAAGTCCCTTAAAGAAATAGAAGAAAAAACAAATAAAAAATAGAATAGAAGAACAAATCCTTGAAAGAAAACAAAGAAAATCAAGAAAGAGAAATCCAACAAATGAAAGAAACATTCCAGGAATGAAAATTGAAATAGAAACAATAAAGAAGGCACAAAATGAAGTAAAGGATGAAATAGAGAATCCAGAAACAATCTGGAACTACAGATACAAGCATGAGCAACAGAATCCAAGAGAGGATAGAAAGAATTTCTGGAGTAGAAGACTCAATAGTGGAAATAGATAAATCACTCAAAGAAAATACCAAAATCAAAAAAGCTGTAATACAAAACGTTCAGGAAATTTGGAACACCGTGAAAAGACTAAACCTGAGAATAATAGGAATAGAAGAAGAATAGCAGCTTAAAGGCACAGATAATATAGTCAATAAAATTTTAGAAGAAAACTTGCCCAACCTAAAGTAGGAAATGCATACAAGGATACAAGAAGCTTACAGAACATCAAATAGATTAGTCTCCCTGACCCCCCAAAAAGTCTGCTCCCCATATAATAATTAAGCCACAAAACATACAGAAGAAAAAATATTAATAGCTGAAAAGGAAAAGTGCAAATATCAATAGATTTAAAAAAATGGGAATAACCGCTTGAATCATATCAGACCACCATGGCCTAAAGTTAGAATTCAATAACAACAAAAATCACAGAAAGCTTACAAACTCATGGAAATTGACCATTCATACATTGAACCACTTCTGGGCCAGGGAAAAAGATAAGAAAGAAATCAAAGACTTCCTAGAATTTTTTTTTTTAATTTTTTTTGATTTATTTATTTATTATGCATACAGTTTTACAGAAGAGGGCGCCAGACCTCATCATAGATGGTTGTGAGCCACCATGTGGTTTTGCTGGGAATTGAACTCAGGACCTCTGGAAGAACAGTCAGTGCTCTTAACCTCTGAGCCATCTCTCCAGCCCCGACTTCCTAGAATTTAATGAAAATGATTCCATGACATAGCCAAACTTATGGGACACAACAAAAGCAGTGTTAAGAGGAAAATTCATAGCACTTGATTCCTATATAAAAAACCAAGACAAAGCTCACACAAGAGACTTAACAACACAGGTGAAATCTTTAGAACAATTAGAAGAAAACTAACATAAAGAAGTAGAAGGCAGGAGATAATCAAACTTAGGGCTGAAATAAGCACAATAGAAACAAAGAGAACAAAAAAACAATGAATCAAAATGTTGGTTCTTTGAGAAAGTCAACAAGATAGACAAAACCTTATCCAAACTAACCAAAGAGAGTTTTCAAATTAAGATAATCAGAAATGAAAAGGGGGACATAACAACAGACTTCCCAGGAAATCCAGAGAATATCAGGCCATACTTTGAAAATCTATACTCTACTAAACTGGAAAACCTAAAAGAAATAGACAGCTTTCTGGACAAGTACCAATAACCAAAATTAAATCAAGAGCAGATTAAAGACCTAAACAGACATATAAAACCAAGGGAAGTTACAGCTGTTATTGAAAGCCTCCCAAACAAAAAAAAAAAAACCCGGGTCCAGATGATTTTAATGCAGAATTCTATCAGACATTCAAAGAAGAATTAATACCAATACTCAACAAAATATTTCATTCAGCAGAAACTGAAGGAACACTGTCAAACTCTTTTAATGAGAACACAATCACCCAAGCCACTCAGAGACCCAACTAAGAAAGAGAACTACAGAACAATTTCCCTCAGGAACATGGAGGCAAAAATTCTCAACAAAACATTATATAAAACTAGTCATCCACCATGATCAAGAAGGCTTTATCCCAAAAAGGGAGGGATATTTCAGCATAGGAAAAGCTATAAATATCATCCCTCATGTAAACAAATTGAAGGAAAAACCCCACATGATCAGATCATCTTCTTAGAAGCTATAAAATGCCTTTGACAAAATCCAACACTTCTTTATGATAAAAGTCCTAGAGAGATTAAAAATAAAGGGAAAATTCCTAAGTAAAATAAAGGTGATTTACAAGAAGCCAACAGTCAACATCAAACTAAATGGAGAGAAACTCAAAGCAGTCCCACTAAAATCAGAAACTAGACAAGCTTGTCCCATCTCCCCTTATCTATTCAACATAGTTTTCAAAGTTTTAGCCAAAGCAATAAGAGAACGAAAGGAGATTAAGGGGATACAAATTGGAAAATAAGAAGTCAAACTATCTTTATTTGCAGATAACATGATTGTATACATAAGTGCCCCACCAAATTCTACCAGAGAACTTCTACAGCTGAATAACTCTTTAGGCAATGTATCAGGATATGAGATTAATTAAAAAAATTAGTAGCTTTCCTGTACAATAAAGACAAACAGGCTGAAACAGAAATAAAGGAAACATCACCCTTTACAATAGTAGCAAAGAGCATTAAATACTTTGGTATAACCAAGAAGTAACACATCTGTTTCACAAAAACTTTAAATCACTGAAGGAAGATATTGAAGAGGATATCAGAAAATGGAAAGATCTCCTATGCTCCTGGATAGGTAGGATCAACATAGTAAAAAACACAATCTTACCAAAAGCAATCTACAGATTCAGTACAATTCCTATTAAAATCCAAACACAATTTTTTACAGACCTTGAAAGAACAACACTCAGTTTTATTTGGAATAACAGAAAAGCCACGGTTGCCAAAACAATTTTGCTCAACAAAAAAAACCTCAGGAATTATCACCATCCCCAACTTCAAGTTACCCTATAGAGCTACAGTATTAAAAACAGCCTGGTACTGACATAAAAACAGATTTGTGGATCAATGGAATAGATTTTAAGACCCAGACACTAACCCACACACCTATGAATACCTGATTTTTGACAAAGAGATAAAAATATTCAATGGAAACAAGATAGTATCTTCAACAAATTGTGTTGGCATACCTGGATGGCAGTATGTAGAAAAATGCAAATAGATCCTACACAAAACTCAAATCCAAGTGGTTCAAAGACCTCAACATAAAACCATCTACAAAGAACTTGATAGAAAAGAAAGTGGGAAATACCCTCCAATGCATTGGCATAGGTGGCATCTTCCCAAATATAACACCAGCAGCACAGACACTAAGAACAACAATCAATAAGTGGGACCACCTGAAACTGAGAAGTTTCTGTAAGGCAAAGGACATAGTCATTAAAACAAAAGGACAACCTACAGAATGGGAAAAGATTTTCCACAACCCTACAAGTAACATAGGACTGATCTCTAACATATATAGAGAACTCAAGAAACTAGAGCCCCAAACCCTGAAAAAGCAAATAAAAAATGGGGTTCAGAACTAAAAAGGGAATTCTCAGCAGAATTACGAATGGCTGAAAGGCACTGGATAAAACGCTCAACATCTTTAGCCATCAGAGAAATGCAAATCAAAACAAATCTGAGATACCATTTTACACCTGTTAGAATAGCTAAGATCAAAAACACAGATGACAGCCTATGCTGGAGAGGATGCAAAGCAAGTGGAATACTCTTCCATTGTTGGTGGGAGTGTAAACTAGTTCAGTCACTCTGGAATTCAGTATGGAGGTTTCTCAGAAAACTCAGAATCACTCTTCCAAAGGATCCAGCAATACCACTATTGGCATATACCTTAAAGAATCAATTTCATACCCCTTTCATTAGCTCAGCTATGTTCATAGCACCATTATTTGTAATAGCAAGAACCTGGAAACAACCTAGTTGCCCCTCAGCTGAGAAATGGATTGACAAAATATTGTACATCTACACTGCAGTACTACTCGGCAAAAAGAAAAAGTGATATACTAAAATTTGCAGGCAAATGGATGGATTTGGAGAATATCCTCCTGAGCGAGGTCTCATAAACCCAGAAAGATAAGTGGGGGATGTTCTGACTTACTAGTGAACTTTAAGCAAAAACATTCTTTTTTCATTGAAGGCTTTTGGGTGAATAAAGTGATTTAAAACAGACAGACACACACAAAAAAAAATAAAAACAAAAACAAAACAAAACTTCTGGTTTGACTGTAGAAGGGATGGTTAGCAGAAATTTGTGGTGGGCATGAGTACATCAGACATTAGCTGTGACCTACCGTGCTTTTTATATCTATAGCTGAGCCTAACCTAGCTTGAGGAGCTTTAGATTTTATTTTTTATGTTACATGTTTTGGGTGTAGAGATGGCTCAGCTGTTAAAGGCTAGGCTCACAACGAAAAATATGAGAGAAAAGAGAAGTTTTATTACTGGATGGGGTTTTTAATCTAGTCTGAATGTTTTGCTTTTATAAATAAATAAATAAAACAATGGAAAAGCCGGCAACTTTTCTCACAATTCAAAAAAAAGAAAAGAAAAGAAAAAGAAAAAGAAGAAGAAGAAGAAAATAAAAAAGAAGGAAAAGTTTTTGTTCTGTGAAGCTTTGGCAATTCAGTTCCAGGGATATTTTGTGAACTTTATTATACACACACACACACACCCAACACACACATGCACACATACATACACAACTTGTGGAAACACCTTTTTTTGCAGGTAGTCCTTAGTAGGAATTAATATATCTCCCATCAAAAAAAAAAACCCAAAAAACAAAAAACAAACAACCCCCCACCCCATACACCCAAATGATAGCTTATGTTGGACAGAATGCAGTGTGAATGGAACACTGCTCCACTGTTGGTGGGAGTGTAAACTTGTTTAGCCACTCTGGAATGCAGTATGGAGGTTTCTCAGAAAATTGGGAATCAATCTCCCCAAGGATCCAGCAATACCACTTTTTGGCATATACCCTAAAGATGCACATTTACACCCCAAAAGCATTAACTCAACTATGTTCATAGCCGCATTATTCATAATACCAAGAAACTGGAAACAATCTAGATGTTCCTCAACTAAAGAATGGATTAACTGTGGTACATATACGCAATGGACCACTACTCAGCAGTAAGAAAAAATGATATCCTAAAATTTGCAGGCAAATGGATGGATATGGAGAACATCCTTCTGAACGAGGTATCATAATCCCAGAAAAAGAAGCAGGGGATGTTCTCACTCATTAATGGACAGAGAGAGAGAGAGAGAGAGAGAGAGAGAGAGAGAGAGAGAGAGAGAGAGAGAGAGAGATTGTATACAAGAGCTCAAGGCTAGAACATAGCTAAATGACACAGTGCTTCATTTCTATATTGATGACCTGTGGCAGGGGTGTGGGTGAGGAAAGACTTGTTTTCTTTTAGGGTCTGGCCACAGGGAGTTTAATTATGCTCCTGTAAGTAAATGAGCAGCATGAATTGGCGTTTTTGTAAGTGGGGAGATCATAAGAGTGGGTATGAATCTGAGAGGTCTGATGGGGTGCATGATGTAACATCACCAAATAACAAATATATAAATAAAGAGAAAAAAGAAAATAAAAAGAATCAAATGAATTTAATAAAGAAAAACAACCAAATATATAGGAAATAAATTGTAGTAACAGCCTACTTTACCACTGAAATGTGCCTTAGTCGACTATTCATCTGTGTTTACTAGGCTCCTTGTTTTTGCCTTAGTATGCTACTGCAACTTCTACATTTTAGCAATGTGCGCCTCTAAGGCCAATTTATGCCTGCGTGTGCTTGTTATAACTTTGTCTATTCTTGTTTTATGTATGAAAATAAATCAATAGTAACTTTTTGGGAGTATTAAAATATTCTTTAGAAATCTAAATCTTTTTTTTATTAATATCTGAATGATTTTTTTTTTGGAAAATTTTTGGTCAGTTTCAGAATGATAGAGAAGATGCCACTGCAAAAATATTCCTTCAATAATGTAGAATGAACCTTCACACATAAATACTCTTTTGATAAATACTCTTTTGAATTAAGAGAAATGTTCCAGGTTTATAAATTTGATTTTTTGAATAATCTTAAACACATAAAATTCAACAGCATTGTAATAATACAAGTCTTTCTCTTTCAGCCTTTCTCGATACCTAACTTAGTAAGCATTTCTCATACAGTAGACACAATACATTAAAAAGAACAAGAAAAGTTTTGTGCATTTTGGGGGTAAAAAATGCTCCTTTCATAAAAATGAGAGAAAATTAAGCCCTTGGGAATTTCAAATCATTATGTAGTATTCTTACATTCAGAGGGAAATAATACACACTCTAAAATAAAATCATTAGGATGCTAGGCAATATTTAAAATGAAAAATTCTTTATACCCATTATTGAACATGTTTAATTCTAAAATCTACTTTAGTCCATATGCTGAGGCTGGAAAGTGTTATCATTTAAAACCTTTTTTAACCATTCCAACCAGTTCATTCCCTTATTGAACTATTACAAGAGCTTATTCTTTTAAAAAGTACACTCAGAATAATCTCATGATGTCAAAAGCAAGCCCACAATGGCCATCTCGACATCTGGTCTGGTTTTCTTACAACAGGCGCTTCCCTTCCCCCAGGCTTTTCTCCTGACTTATCCAATTTTCTCTTTTCCTCACTCACATTACTGTGCCATTTTTTCTAACCACTCCATATGCTTAGGAAGCCTTCCAGATTACACGTTTCAAGATACTGCAGCCTCCTCCATATACCCCCCAAAACAACCTGTTCATACATTGCAACCACGACCTTATAGAAATTTTATCTTTCCTATTTCAATTAAAATGTCTATTTATTTTCCCTCATAAGGATATCACACATCAGACAAGAAATTTATTATTAATTGATTTCAGTAAGTTTCATAATTTATTTATTATACTTCTAGTGAGTGAATATTTTATAACAACTCATTATGATCTATAAGATAGTAATGGCAGCAAAATTATTATCATAACAAGAGGATGAGTTTGACTATTTTTAACATCAACTAGGGTGGATGTATTAAAATCCATAAAAAGATATAAAAATTATGTCCAAAACATATTTTAGATATGTCTATTTTATAATCTAAAAGGCAATGTCATACAGTTTAAAAATTCTAAGTTCAAGCCAGAAATTCAAGGTGAAGTCACACTTTCCACATTTAAGAACTGAATTAAGCCATCCAAATCCCTTTAAAAGTGCTGTTATTAAATTATGCCACAAATAAGAAAAAGCTGGATAATATTTAGCAAGTGAAGAAATATATATCATATGTTCACACATAGTAGCTCTTATTTCTTGATATCTGTGATAGGGGCTTTATTAAAAAGATGACCTCATACACAACTCTTGTCCACTCAATATACATAAGCTTGTGGACAAGTTCTATTGGTTTCTGAACTTGAAATTTTCATTTAGCAAATGATTTAAATGATTACCATGACTGTCTCATGTTTCTTTTATTTTTTCAAGTATCAAATGGCATATATATATGAGAGAGAGACAGAGAGACAGAGTGAGTCAGGGGTCACATTCTATAGAGTATGACTATAAATAATCCTTATATTCATAGCAATCATTGACTTCCAAACACTAGGATGACAAGCATAACCTACCATATGTAGCTATAAAAATATTTTTGATAACAAATGCAATTACTAATCTAGAAAGAAACAAGTTTTGTAGCAGAAAGTATGTGTATGAAAGCTGTTTCATATCTTAAGACTCAGACAATCCAAATAAAGTAATGCCTATAGTAAGTTCCTCAGACTGTTCTCCACAGTGACTACCAGATACATGTACATGGAGACTGTCAACAATGAGAGTGTCTTAGAAAAATAGAAATGTTTGTTTTGACACATTAAGATACATTTTTGTTTGTTTTATTGTTGCTGTTGTTTTGAGACAGGGTTTTCTGTGTGGTCCTGGCTGTCCTGGAGCTCACCCTGTAGACAAGGTAGCATAGAACTCAGAGAGCTGTCTGCCTCTGCTTCTTGAGTGTCAGGGTTAATAGTGTGGGCCATCACTGCCCAGACTAAACTGGCTTTTCAGAGTCCACTCATGATGGTGGAATGTCTTACTTAGCCTTGATGCAGGAAAGAGGTACTTGGTCCTGCCGCAACTTGGTGGGCTAGCCTGTGTTGACTACTCAAGGTAGGCCTTACACACTTTCAAAAGCTGATGGGGGTAGGGTAGAGGGGAGGTGGGGGGAAGAGCTGGAGAAGGAAAGGGAGGGAGAGAAGTGGATGGCATGTAAAAAAATGTTTTAAATAATAAAAGTTGTTCTTCTTAGGAAGATATTAAAAATTATATGATTATAAACAAGTTGAAATGTTAGACATTTCTAAAACTTGTGGTTTTTTTTCTTTTAGTTTTTGTTTGTTCATTTTCTGCCTGTGTTAAATTTTTGAAAAGAAGTCTCAGTGACTTTGATGAGCCTAGAACTCAGTACCCCAGACTGGTTTCAATCTCACTGTGATCCTGCTGCTTCTCTTCCAGCATGGTGGAATTACAGGAAGGAGTCACCACATGTCCATCCAGTCAATTTTGCTGTCTACAGTACTAAGATGACAACTTACGAACACTAAAATTGCAAAACGATCTATTGATGATAACTTCAGTGTCCACTTCTGCTACAGACTTGTGAGAGCATCATAATGTTTGTGCTCATTCTGTAGAAAGTACATAAAAAGCACTCCACAGTGAAGAGCTAAGAAAGTGCCACATTGTGTGGAGACAATGAAGGAAGCGAGAAAGCCTTCAGAGATGATAGTTACTTGAAGTTAGGCAACATGAGCTGATTAAATGACATAATATGAAGCCAAATGATAGACTAAAGATGACCTCTCTTATGAATAAATAAGTATATCAAACAATACTCTAATGCATAAGTCAGATACATAAGAAAGAAAATGGAACAGAGATATCTTTTCCTTTTTTTTCCTCTTTTATGTATCTGATTGAAGGATTAGAGTCCCTGACTTGAAGCTCACTGACTTGAAAACAGGAAACAGTTTTACAATTCTGGATAATGTATATTTCTCAAAGAGGAAAAGGGACAAGTTATATAGGAGGAATCCATCACACATAGCTGTAGGATACATCAAAATCCTTATTATTAAGAAAATATCAATTATTCATGTCAAATGTACATGTTCTTATTGATATATGCATTCATTTGTAACAGAATCAAATGATCTGTTTAACTGCTACTGGCCGGTATTATTGCTATCATTACATGTAACTCTAAAATTTGAACCAATGAAAATATAAATAAAATTCACATGAGATTCTTAGTTATACTAGTTATGTTTAAAGGCTTAAAAATAAATATGGCTATGGAAATTTCCCATGGCTATAGAACAATTTCATCATTGAAAAGACTTTTTTAGAAGACTGTATATTTGATATAATACATTTTTTTCAACATTGAGGCATATGTACTTAAGTGACAAAAATATTGGAGATTCCTATTGTATAGTACTAAATGCAATATAAAACAAGTAATTATAACAAAACAAAAATTTGATGTTTTCTGAATACATACTCTCAAAGTTGAAAACTCAAATCAATTAAAATTGCTGCTATCAAGGGCTTCATTTTTTATTTTAATTTAACATATTAAAATACTGAATATAGTTTTGCATTTTTAGCATAATTAGCAAACTTAAGAGGCTAGAAGTCCTTTCATTGCATTTGGGACATAATGTTATTTTTAGACTTAAGCCATTTCATTGTCTATTCTTATTTTGTGGTACTGATACCTAGCATGCACTCTCTCAGTAACTATAGATAAAGGAGTTTCCCTTCCAGTTCTAACAGAAGATCATTCAGCATCTGCTTCAACACTTACATTGGCAAGAGATTTGCCACCTCAGAAAGGAAAGCATTCCATTTTTAACAGTTCAGTTTAAAAGAAGTTACTTCATTACAGAAAATCCAAATTTACCTGCTTACATAACTTTCATTAATCTTATGTTTTGTTAGATGACATTTAAGAGAAATTTCCTTTTCTCATGCATGAGAGGCCTTTGAAATACTGACATGTTGCTATAAGTCTTAACCTCCCCATTTTTCTTACACTGCCTCATTTCTAAAAACTCCTTTGTCCTTCTCTAACTTTATAGTGGCTCACAAATGTGCCATCCAAAACATGACATTATCTTGCATCTGTTCTGCACAGTGCAGGGGGCTGTGGGAACTCTCCATAGTTCGGTAGAGCACACTTTATTAACGATGCCCAAGATTCCATTAGCTTTTCTTGGCATTCCCATTACAGGATGACTCATAGTCTACTTAGAATCAACTAAGAGCACCCAACTTTAAAGATGAGTTCTTGTCAAATCATGACTCTTTCGTCCTTGGCTTGTTTGAGTGGCTTTCTTATATTTCACTAGGAGATTTTATGTCAATAGCTTTGGTGCATTGTTTTTCTCAGTTAAGATTTCTGAAGTTTTCTCAGTTAAGATTTCTGTCAGTCATCTAGTATATTAGCTATCAAGTAAACATTGGGCTTCATGTGAAATATGACCCATATATTTACATCTAAATTGTTGCTTTAAAAACAGTTAAAGGGCAAATGTCAATGAAACCTCTTTCTAAATCTAATCCCTTCACATCAACAATCTGTCAAGTTGTTCATGGAGGAGCAATACATGCATGACTGCTACTGTCTATAACACATTTAGCATAGTGTCTTTGGTGCCTATGAGAGAAAATGTCTAAAATATGAGTCACTTAATACTTTTTGAAGAATGATAGCAAGTGAGGGAATTCCAAGTGGTGCTACTTTCTTCAAAGCCTATCTTTTACCAAAACACAGTGACTCTCTTAGAGTAAAGTTAAGTCCTTTAGAACCTCACACATATTTTCTGTCCTATTCCCAGAAATAATAAAAAAAGCTGTCAAAAGCCATACTGATGATGTTAATTTATTCTTGTAGCATTCCAGTAATCTGCCAATCATTTCTCATTAAAAATAAACTTTATTGTAGACACTCTAGTGGTTGTGAATACTTCTCAGTGATTCCATGCATCCCTAGATGTCTGCAGCATATTTAGTTTTTAACAACCCCCCTTTTCCTGAAGCACTATCAACCCCATTAATAAGAGGTTTTAATTGTACCAATTAAACCCTTCTTATAAATATTGCCTTTTACTTCTTTGAGATTATAATGAAATTACATCTTTTTTTATTGCTCTAAACCCTAACATTTGCTCTTTTCAAATCAATAGCCTTGTCTCTTTAATAGTTTTTATGTGTATAGCCACTTTTATAACTCAAATAACCTCTGAACAGTGAGTGTAATATTGTTGATAATTAATTTTTATATAAATTTTATCATTCATATGTTACAGTCAGTAGTCTGTACAGTATAGATTATTTAAACCACTACAGGCTAGAGGTTACACAAAACAGCCTTAACTGATAAATGAATATTGTCCTCTTGGATTGTGGTATCATGACTGAGAAATGCCTACATTGCTATCTTGCTTAATACATTTCTTCGAGAATTAATGCTGTGCCTTTGAATAAAATATATTAACTTTCAAATCCTTTACAAATAAAAAAAAGAATAGGTTAACTTAAACTGTGAAATTGTCTCCTAATGTTTTAATAATAAATAATTACTATTTAATAATAATAATAATAACCTGTGTATTGAATTAAAACAATGAAAATGTATTTTTACCAAAATTTTAGTTTCAAGACATGAAAGCAAACAGCTAAAGAATCTATATTTATTTTTTAAATTAAACTTCCTTCATTCTGAGTAAATCTAAAATGTACCATAGACATAAAAACCCTTGAGACATCATTTGCTACATTTCTAAATGAAACATTACACTAAAAAATGCTTCTTTACCAAAATTATAAGTCTTGAAGTAGTTACATTAATGTTAGCTGCCTTGTTTATAAAGCATGAACATATGTGTGTCCTGTGTAATATTTTTTATTGATGTTATTCTCCTCCTCTTCTTTTCTGTAATTATAAGCGCCTAAAAGGAATATGTAAGCAAACATGAAATCCTGCTTTGTGTATTCTGATAAAAAAAAGTAGATTATCTCACATCTAGAGAAGTTATTCCAGGTTGATGCATGTTTAAGTTGATTAGAATTTTAAAATATCTAGATGCATAGCACTGGGGATAGTGTGATGATTATTACTCTCACATAATTTTCACTGCAGGAAAATCTAAAAAATAATTTATTGAAATGTGTAGTATTGTGTGAGCTTATGTATATTCTGAGAATAGCAAGCATATGAGTCATTTCTCTGGCAGCTCCTAAGTGGTGGTGGTGGTGGGGATAAGTTAAGGAGGCTTTTTTGATTTTTTTTTTAAAAGACAGCACAATTTTTCACACACAACTAGCTTTCCTTCTGTGAGACCTCACCCTGGATCAATTCCAGCTTTCTAGATGGATTCTCACATTTTCAGAGGGCAATAGGAGGGTTCCTTACCGTGAGGTTTACCTTCTTCTCCACCTACTGTCATACATTTTGATTACAAGAATCAGAATGTGTCTTTTGAGTATAAAAATAAATAGGTGGTGAAACAAAGAAAGGTGAGGCTTTGCATATCAAATTTATGTGTCCAGGCAATAATGACCAGTGTCAGGATTTCTATCAAGTCAGTCTAATTGTATGATCACCTTAACTATGCAGACCATTGTGCACTCATGCCCATCACCAGTATTAATCAAAGACAGATAGGCTATCTGGATTCATTCC
This sequence comes from Sigmodon hispidus, assembly GCA_004025045.1. Lineage (NCBI taxonomy): Eukaryota > Metazoa > Chordata > Mammalia > Rodentia > Cricetidae > Sigmodon > Sigmodon hispidus. The sequence continues at coordinate 28,095 of PVIH01008197.1, forward strand.
ATCTATGTATTGGAACATCTACTCACAACAATGCATATTGGAAATGTCTTTGAAAGAATATTGTTTGGCAGTCTTTCTTTTAAACATAAGTACAATAGAATGGAATTGTCATCTAAAACTCTGTAGCATGATTCGCTGCTACCTACTGCTGAGAATTGTCAGGATACCATTATAGATTACAATAATGTATATTGCAAAGAATATAGGACTGTGTTATTCATATGTGTAATCACCCATGGACTGAGTAGAAATAACAGAGGTCTTATTATGCAAACAGTAGTTCATCATATGCAAATCAATATAAAACCCACAAAACTCCAGAATAATGTTTACTGATGTGTCCTTAAAATCTCTTTAAAAGAAAACTACATTATTTTGTCTTCTCAAAAATATTAAATAAGATCAAGGATGAATGCAGAGAAACATTTATGCTTTCTGTCTTGCAGTTTTGAAAAGGAACCACTACCTAATCTTATTCTGATTATTTGATTTATTTTCTCTCAAGGCCATTAATTCCTCTTGGCTTCATTATAGGCTTGTGTAAGGTTTATATGGTGTCTCTTTTAATTGCTTAAACTAATCTATTCAATGACTGCAAATCTAATGCACACTGGAGCTGGCAGCCCATAAATTTTACCCTTCAGATGCGTCCTTGAACTTGTGTCAGTCCTGATGAAGAGCAGAGGCAAAACCAAAATGATAAGTTGGGATGAAGTGTTTTCAAAGAATACATGTAAGAGATCACTGTCAAAAGATATTTTCAGTTAAAGAGACTATGATTAAAATCTTTCATTCTCTTTCATGTTTTTATAAAGAATCATTCAATATATTAGAATTAATTCTGGAAGCTATTATTAAACAGCAGTATGCTATACCAAAAGGTAAAATTGGGCAATTAGTTATGATCAGACTAAATGAATATTTCCTTAAGCATTATTTAACTATACTACATCTATCTATCTGTCTGTCTATCTATCTATCTATCTATCTACCTACCTACCATCCATCATCCTTTTATCTATTTATTTGCATCTGCATACATATACCAGAATGCATGAGTAGAAGTCTGAAGAAACTTGGTAGAAGTTGTTTCTCGACATTACGTCTGTAATTTTGGCTGATTATCCTCAGGTTGTGAAGCTTGGGAGAAAGCACTTTGACTTCCTAAGCTGTCTCTGTCGTCCTAATTATATCCATTAGCCAAAGTTCTCTTCACACCCTAGGAGAAAATGATATTGGGCTCCTACTTTTATTTAGGTTCTGATCACATGCTAATCCACAAAAGCTATGTATAGTTTCATTCGAATATATGGATAATAGCAATATACATGTACAAGTAAAACCTAGCAAATACATACTCACATTACAATGAACAAAATCTAATTGTTTTTATAATGTGCTTGCTGAAGGTTGGAGGAAGTTATTAAAAGATACAGAGCAGATGACTGTCTTTTGTATCAAAGAGAATGATAATACTTTCTACAAAATATGTAAACATAATTAGGCACACACAAAGTGATAGAAGCAGGTTGAAGAACATTTTCATAAAACCCAAAGAATAGTAACTTTTTTCAAAAGTCTTATCAGTATCATGCCTCTTGTTGTTGGGGCCTCTTGCTTATCTGAGTTATACTTATTGCTAGAAACTGAAAGAGAATATAAACTAAGTCATGTAGATCATATTTTCAGTTGTTTTTCTGCACAAAGCAAGTATGAATGCCTCTGCACTTTTTTTTCCTTGGAACTACTGGGGTGTCATTTATATTAACTCCTGAAATAACTGGTCTGTGCCCTAGTGAAATCGATGGCAATTTCCACAAATATCCATCTGAAATTCTGGTTCATCGTTTCATTTATTTTTCACAGGGATGTTTTGACACTGTTTTAATCTTTATTACATTGATGGAGAAACTTTGAAACTGGTTTTGGCAACCAGACAGTCTCAAGATCAACTTGAGTCATTGCTAATTCTAATTGAAACTCACGCTCTATGACTCATTCCTGTACTGGTCCTGCTAGCCTTCTTCTGAAGCAGTAAAATAAGACAAAAAGAACAAAGCTAAGCAGAATGAGTCACTCTTTTTTTTTTTTTTTTTGCCTATGCAATATAGATAAATTCATCTGACGATGTAAAAAGCCAAATCTCTTCTGAGACTTTCGCTTGTTCTTTTATTCTTCCATTTAAGATATTCATTCCTTTTACAATAGCATTTGGATACAATCTAATGGAGCCACACTTTAAAACTGCTGCTTGGATTCCTTTGAACTTAGGTCTTCATTCCTTTTTAGTATCATTAGCAAATTAGCTCTTCAAGGAAGTGCTGATTTTATTCTTCTTTCTGTAGCGTACTGTCCTTGCATGTGACTCCTCAGGACTATTGTCTTTTACTCATCATCAACACTCATAAACTACAAACCTTTTTGCCATGTTGTTTCAGGTCTTCAGAAATCTAAAGGCTCACTCTTACTTTTTGCCATTTCTCATGATGTATGGCACAAGGCTGAACAAAAGAAAAATACTGTGGTCTTTAATTAATAAAGAAAAGATCATGAGACTGGGTTGTAACTGATCTTGGTAAAAACAGAGTTCATACTGTTGGGTCATAAACTACATGTCAGGAAAGATAAGACTAACATTGACCATCCAGAGTCTATCAAAGACATTGCAGCAAAGCAGGCAGCATCAGCAGTTGCAAAGACTTCTCCATATACTTTGACAATTTAAAAAGATAAAATCTAATGACTCCCATGATATATATGCCTAAGCTTTTAATCTAGAACTTTCACTTTTGGCCAGTTTATTAAGGCAAAATACAAATTTATGGTGAGATTTAACAATATTACTAAAGGGAATATATAACATCTGGTTAGAAATAACTTAAATTTTTAATGTTTTAGATTACTTCTCAGGTGTCTAAATAATTTGTTTTCCAGAAAAGTATAATATTCTGACATAATTACCATAAAACCAGTTATAAATTTTAGTACATACATCATTTGCCCAATTGTTGGTTTTATGGTATTCAACTTGCTTCCAGTTTGTAATGGAATGATAACAATAGTTATTTCACTAACAGAATAATTACACCTGGACCATGATCTCATATAACAAAAGCAAATTTGTTTAAAGACAACAGGATCACCCTTTGTCATATTGTACTTCTTTCTTACCCTTACCCTTCTAGAGCTTTCGGCTAGTTTGTGGAACATTCTTCTGTGTATTCCTTAGAAAGCTTCATCAGCTCTTAATGCCTTGACAATTAGTTCACTTTTCTATCTCTTAAACACCAGAAAAAAAAGAATATTTTTTTCAAAAATTCACTTAAATACCTAAATATTTTAATTTATTGAAACATCAGTCTGAAATTACTTTCAGTGAGACTCATTCCTTCTTTAGATACTACTAACAAACTATACCATTAGGGACAACTTTTCAGACACCTTCTCCAATACAGACCTTATTCAGTTCAGTTTTAATGTTTAGACTTGAAATGAATAAGGCTTAATTCTGTCTGAACAGAAATTTAATTGTATGGATATTTGATAAATCTAGATATAGATGTAAACTCAGAAACTGAAACTGAGGCTATATGATCAAAATTCAAGGCTCTCTTAGAACAAATTGAGACAAAATATCAAAAGGCAAATGGGAAAAAATGAAATTTTAGTGAAGAGTTAAGTAGATCTTGAGGCCAAAGAATCTTGATCTTAAGGTTCCAAAAATATTTAATTTTATAAAATATTTCTGTATTGCTAATATTTATCAAGATTTTTTAAAGTAGAATATAGGAAAACTATTTATGCTTTTGCTTATGTTCTAAATTCTTTTAAAACATAATGTTATTATAATTATAAGTTTTGGATTCTCCCAGCACAGGAAACAAAAGTTGGCACACAATACTACTCCTAACTAAGAAGCTGTTTGCAGGTGGGAACTCACTAGTTAACACTATTGGCTGTTCTTCTAGAGGAACTGGGTTCAATTCCCATACTGCAGCTTAAAACTATCTGTAACTCCAGTTTCTTAGGCTCTGGAACAATCACACAAACATACATGCAAGGCAAAATACCCAGTGCATATAAAAAAAATAGAGGGAGGAGGAAGAGGAGGAGGACAAAGAGGAGGAGGAGGAGGAGAAGGATATGTTTGCAACAGATATTCACATGGAATGAGAAAATGTGCTTTACCTAATAGAGAGTTATTGTTTTTATCGTCTACACTCCAGAGCAAGTACCATGCCCAGGAATAGTTGGCCAACACACACACACACATACACACACACACACACACACACACACACACACACACACACACTCAATACTCTTTTAGTTCTTTCAGGTAGGGGGATACTTCTTTTTTGTTGTTTAGTCATTTCTTGATTATTGTTTTGCTTATTTATTTTCTTTGTGGTGGAGACAAGGAGATAGATGTTAGATAGATAGATGAAAGATACATAGACAGATAGAACAAGAAAAACACAGAGAGGGAACAAAAAGTAGGATGAGCAAGGAGATGAATCTGGAAAGTTTTAGGGAGCATGAAAAAAGACATGATTAATATAACTTATTTTAAAAAATAAAATATTTGGGATTCAGATAATTAACCTTAAGCATACCTCTTATAGACAAAAATCTTCTATAAAATGAAACATTGTAAAGGTCTTATGACAATTAAGTTTTTAAGGCAGCTCTTTGGTAAAATTTTATTTTGTGAAGTTTAATTATGAGCAGCTGAACATGCAGTACAATGTGAACTCTTCACCTTCTCAGCAGCACTGTTATGACATAACTTTGTTTCAATAAGACAGCTTTAACCACATAGTAGTTAAATGACTTTTGATATGACACTAATAAAAGCCTGTCTGATATTAGAGATGCTAAGATTTTGCTCCTTTGTTTATTTTGAGAATATTAATCATGGCACTAAGCTAATAAAAGAAAATTGTGGGTTTAAAGTTTCCATTAAAGAGTCCGTATCTTCACCATGAACTAGCATGATGAATGCTTACAAAGCATCTCTGTCTTCATGGAGGCTAGAGTCTACAAAATAGAAAAGATAGAACATATTATAAAATTTGCAAATGTAAATTACCTTGAATTAGTCAATTAGAACCATAAGAATTATTTTAACACTATAAAGTTTTCTCCATTATGGAAAGATGCCAGTAGAATGTGAATTATTTTGTGAAACTACCAATTGTAATGTTATCTCAATGGAAATTTTTGTTATGCTAAGTATAAATCAAAATGACAAACATTAGTACAGTATTGCTGTATGTTAGTTTGTCTGACTTAAGTTATTGATATGTATGGAGTAATTTCATTTGAAAACATCCAGCAGGCATAGGGGTATTATTTTCATTTTATGTTAGAGGAACAAAAGAACAGATGTGTTTATTCAATTGCCCAAGCTCACCCTGCTAATAAAATGAGGCACTGTTAACACAGCATGCTCTGAAACAATGTGCTGATTTGTGATAAATACTACTTGGGTAGTTGAAAAGCATTTCTGGGAAATTTAAATTTCATGTCAATACTGAACCCTTTTATTTAAAGCAAAGAAAAATAGATGTAGGTGTAAAAAGGGACAAAAAACAGAAGAATTACTCAACTGTCATTTCTTACTCTTTAAAAATCTCATTGAGAAAACCTCTATCAAGTTTAAGCTACACGCCAGAAATAGAAGAACAATTAGGTGCCAAGAACATAAAGAGAATGTACTCGACCTTGCAGGAGTCTTAATATAGTAAACAAAAATAATAATAAGATAATCTGAGAGGCAATATATTTAAATAACAATTGCTATGATGTCATCTTCCCATAGCAAGTTTGCAATAAGTGAAAGTAAATTATTCCTAAGAAAAAACTGTGTTGAAGATCAATTCAGTAATCAGTAAGATATTATTAATTAAGGGAAGCATTCTGGAGAGATGAATTTTTACTACATGAGGAAAAGAAAGCTGAGGAGCTAAGGCTTGTAGAAAGAAGACATGATAGTAATTAATAGTCATATTATCAATATAATAGTTATATATGAGAGAGAAATTTTAAGTTAAGCCAGTTCTTCTCACATGAGGATCTATGATGAGGGTTATATGAGATCTGTTTGTCTAGTACACATTTTCTGCATGGACTCTTCTACTATGTGATTCTCTTTTTCTGATGATACATTTCTTTAATTTCCAAATGCATTTTCAAGAGCAATGTTTTTGCCTATATTTACAAGACTCAAACTTGATTCCTGTTCATATTGTATTTGGAATATCCTCCTGAGCGAGGTATCACAAACCCAGAAAGATAAGCAGGGGATGTACTCACTCATTAGTGGTCTTTAAACAAACTAACAAGAAAAAAGCCAAGCATGCCCAAGCTGCAAACCACAACCACTAAACAGCTTGGGATCAGAAACACCCTGGACTGACCCTTCGGATTCCACTACACCTAGAGGAACACCTGACTCACTCTTGAGGGACGGGGGACAAAACTGGATTTGCCAGGAGTGGAGACCATTATTGGATCAGTGGGACTGCCTGCAGCCTGTACAGGGAGGGGATGGGGAGTTGTGGAGAAAGAAAAAAGGACCTGATGTGGTGGAAGGGGGAAGGGACCTTGAATAGGGATATACAGGAATAGGAAAAAAAAATCCAGAGGGAAAGCTGATCACAAAGTAATATTATGTGTAGCAAATTATTTGCATCATCACCCTTGATAAGTCATGCTTATGATTTTTATTTTCTTTATAGTTATTGTTACCTTATCAGCATTTTAAATTCAATTTACTGTTTTTCTTGATAAATACAAAATAAAAAAAAAAAAAAGAAGAAGCAATCGACTCAACTTAGCAAAGTTTAGAGTCATTATAGAAATGCAGCTCAGTTAAGCAAAGGAATTGTGAATCTCCAAATATGGAAATGAAGAAAAGTAGGAAACCAAAAAGAATTTGTCATTTGCATGGCCAACATAGAGGTTATTTGTTTTATCTGTAGTCATCAGGAGAAATACAAACCTAAACATGAAGGCATGAAAAGAATTGGTTTGTCATGAGCCATTAAGATTATCACTATACATTATCATTGTATCATTTTAAGGATAAAAAATCATAAAATTGCATACTTCTTTTATGCACTTGATCCTAAAAGCAGCTGATTCTTTATTTGAATCACCCAGATACACAGTCTGCTATGTTTGAAGACGTTTCCTGCTCACTGAAAGTGTATACTAGATATATACAAGTTGTACCATTTTGCTTCTCTTTCTAGCAATGCACTTGAGATCATTACATTTTTCTAATAAGAATTACAGTTTCGCTTCCTAGAATATATACCTTAATATTTTAGAATGTATACTTCTTATATGATAGACTCTTGAATACTCTTATGTAATGTTCCTCTGAAGAAAAAAAAATTCTCTAGCTATCAGATTGTTTGGAGTAAAGTTCTAAAATCCTTTACACCTACTTCAGGAGCACTGCAGCCTGAATAGTAGGCTGATCTATAAATGGCAGCATATGGCTGGAGAGTCAGAGCAGCAGGAAAATATGATAGTGCCCAGATCCCAGCTGTAGGCATCAAAAGAAAAAAAAAAACATTTTGATGTTGGTACTGTATCACTCCTTCACAGCAAAAACAAAAAGGATGACTATTTAAGACTCTGTTGTTTTAAAGGCTTTATTAAGTTGTTGCCCAAGGTAAGAAAGGAATACAATGTCTACATATGTTTGCCAGATTCATACAGCTCCTTTATCCTGGCTTTCCTGGCAGGTGTCTCTTTAAGTACTTACTTTAAATGGAACACAACTGGGAGACATCATAAAGGGCACTGTTGACAACTGTCAGAGCAGGTTCCAGCTTGATGGTAACTGAGCAGAAGGTCTCTCTCCAGAGTACTTCAGATCATTCTAATAGTAGCATCATTTCCACCAGGAACCCAGCTTCTACCAAAAAAGAGTGCTGGGAAATGCTGCTTCTGGTGAAAACTCATCTTCTTCTTGGAAATGTTCCATGATACCCGATTCCCATACAAAATATCTGCCATGCTACTAGCAGATTCTTGATTTTGATTTCAAAATTGCAGTATTTCAAGGGAATACATAATCAACATACAGCTGTAAATAATAATAAGTAAAATGCTAAACAAGTTATTTTGTAAGGTCTACCCTCTAAAGCACTTAAATCCATATCATGATGTAAATAGAAATCTTATTTTTTTTTATTTTTTTTCTTTTTTTTTCTTTTTTTTTCTTTCTTTATTTTGTATTTATCAAAAAACAGTAAAATGAATTTAAAATGCAGAAAAGTTAACAATAACTATAAAGAGGATAAGAATCATAAGCATGGCTTATCAAGGGTGGTAATGCAAATAAGATTGCTATACATATATTTACTTTGTGTTCAGCTTTCCCTCTGAATAGAAATCTTAAAACTCAGTTTTCCAGCATATGAAAGACTCCTATTCTGAGTTGAAAAATTGGATTAGGCTATTTGCTAATATTTACATTTCTTCATGGAATCTCATACTAGTACGTTTGGAGGCTCTGTCATTGCATCTGCTATCTCACAAGTTGCAAGAAAAGAATTGTCAGTCACTGAAACAGAAGAATCCATTTAAATTATTTTATAACAATTTGTTTCATGTCAGAGTCACCCATTTGTAAAATAAAAATACTACTAAAAGTTGTGCACATTTAAAACAATCAATAATATTGCAGAACATGTTATGTTACATGTTGCCAATACTTTTATGTGTGTTTTTATGTTTACAAGTAAGATATAAAACACCAAGCTACAAAGTTAATTTTGTTATTCTGTATCACCTTTAAATTTTCTGTCTCTTTTAATAGATGATTGTGCTTTATAATTTAGATACTCATACATTGGTTACTTTTATAACATATTAAACAAAATAATTATTTTTTATAAATACACATCAAATGACAAAATAATATTTTATATTTAAATATAAGTACTATCTACAAAGAATTATAAATTATATTCTGTAAATGAAAAGATAGTAATTTGTTGAGAGGTAAAATGATATTTTCTTGTATGAAATTATGTATTGCCTTAAGAATAAGTTCTTTTTGAAATAATATTGAATAACTGTGATTTATCATTGTTGTTAACTAATATATAATAAACCAAAGAAATAAGTTGTGTCTCTTTTGAGAAAAATGCATAAATATAAATTTGGTATAATATATTCTAACAAAGCAAATTGTTAAGCTACTTCAAAATAAGGTTATAAAACTTGAAGTTTCTATTGTGTTTGTGCATGCAAATTCAGATTCTAGAAAAACTTTCTTGAAGTAACGTACCACAGGACATTTTGTTCAGTGACAGAGTCGATATATGACAACAGTCTCAGATTATACTGCTTAGTAATATCACAGCTATCTAAGTTTATGTAAGTACACTCTGATATTTGTATGACAAATTGCCTGCCACATTTCACAGAGCATATCCCTGTCATTAAGTGACACACAACCATAATTAGATTCCCCCCCTTTACTTTTGGATCTCAGTGTCATTGAACTCCTTTTGGTAAATAGCAAGCCCTTCCATTACTAAGAAAACAGGCATCTACCACTCCCTCACAGCTTAGCCAGAGTCTATAACTGTGATGTGTAGAAGTTCTTTTTCTTTTCTTTTTTTCACTTTACCTTTTGCAATATCTATGATGGTAATATCAGACAATTGATAACATCAACCATCTGGGCACTGGGGCATCTGTTTCTCTCACCTAGGGGACAGAAGACATTCTCAAAGTCATCTTTCCTCCTGGACCTTCAACATTGTTTTCTAGTGCAACACACCGCATTTTCTCTCAGCTGCAAGCAACTTTCATAATATCAGATGTTTTATCTTCTGCTAGCCACATTCAAATTCTTTTTTTTATTATGAATAAAGCCATATTTTTTCTCACGTATTCCCTTGTTCAAATTCCCTTCCTAAATTCTTAAAAGAGCAATCCACTAATCATATATTTCATGAATAGTTCTCTGTGTATTTTTAAGAGCACCACCAACATCCACAGTTACAAACTCAGGAAGATGTATTTTAGAACTCATTTTGCACAACAAAACTGAATACTCTTGAATCTTTCACCTATTTCTATCTCTCCCAAAGTCTTTCCCTGTGTGTCTGTTTAACATCAATCATTCCACTGTGTGCTAGTTATTTTTCATTATCCCTCTACCTTTGTCTTCATTCCTGTGACATTCTTCACTACTTAATTACTGAGTGCTGTAACACCTCATGACTCAATTTCAAGAAATTTTTTGTAGTCTCAGTGTAATTACTTTGATTTCTATTGCTTCTAATAACAAATAGTGTGGCAATCATTTTCACATTTACTTGTCACATCTATCTATCTATTATTATTTCAGCATTATCTTGACTTCTGACCTTCACATCAGTTTGTTCTGAATCTCATTTCTCTATCTCAATACATGGAAAATCTGATTACTCAGTTACTCATATTTCCAAATATTTCAATACTGCATCCTCTTTCTCAGTCTTCTCTAACCTACCAAAAAGTGTTCTTTGTCTTGATTAACAATCATAAATACAATACAACCTTGCATACACACACACACACACACACACACACACACACACACACACACACACACACACTTTCATCTCTCCAAGTCAATTCCAATGTTAATTTCAAGAGGAAGATAAAATTTTATCACACTGAAATGAAATTATATAATCATTTTACCCACCTAATTTTTTTACTTAAATTAAGGCAAGTATTATATGGAAGTGATGATTTCCTAAGGTTGTAACCATTTAAACTTACATACCCATCCTAAAGATACTGTTCTTAAGATGACATCTTATGAGATACTTTGTCAAAAATGGGTCTCCATATCCCTTTGCATAACCCAAATTAGAATCTTTGTCTCTGTTTATAAACATATGCTTTTCAAGAACCACTTAGTTAAAAACATACCAGACACTGAATCTACATTATAACATGCTATGCCTTTCCTTTATTACTTTCTGCCCAATCCTTCACAATAATATATGGCGCTAAATAGTAGTTTACTAAATAGTTACCATCTGAGTGGTATTTCTAAAGCATGTAAGTAGTAAAGTGCATTAAGGTGAATTTCAGTAAAAATCTGCAAGAAAACAAGCAAAAATGCACAAGCACACACATGCTGCTTCAAGCTGTTTTAAAAGCTATATTTGTTCCTTCATAGTTAGTCTTGGTACAATGCATATTGTGATACCTCACTGTGTTTTGTTCTGAGTGCTCTATTTTAAGTGTGTGATGATTCTATGTGCTTCACACATTGACTTTCAGAGAATATGGTAAAGTTAGAAAAAAGAAGATATAAAAGGCAACATTTAGTATAAGTTATACTGAAATATCTCACATAAAGTTTAATTTTATTATTATTATGATTACTTATTTAAAGCTGTATCTATTTTAATCTTATTGAATTCTTACATTTTATAAAATATATCAATTATATAATTTAATATATAATATCTATATAATATAAATATCTTAATTATATAATTTAAACAAGAAAGAAAAGAACTGCTCCGTGTTAGATCAATTTATCAGTATAATTATTTCTATTCCATAAACTAGAGTTCTTTATTTAGTTAATAAAATGTAACCATCCTATTTCCTTATTTCTCTTACTGTTAATTGCAAACTTCATAAGATATTTTTCAACAAGCTGTTCCAATTGTTAAAAATGAACACAGCACCTTGTAAGTCCAGAAAATCACACTACTATTTTTAAACACTGTTTATAAAGTAATTCAGTTCAAAATATACATTGATATAGGAATTGAAGAACCATATTTAATTTTGACAATTTCTATTATTTTGCATAGACATAGACTCCTTGTCTTTGGAAAGGTAGTAGTTATAATTATGATGTGTAGAGAATGTCAGTTCTACCAGAGATGATAGGGAATCATCTAAAGCTTGTCCAAGAAAGATGTCTTGGTAAATGGTTACATAGGTTGAACTAACTTCACTGGACTGAACCTGAATTAGTTGCGACTTGTGAATGGTTTTCAAACATTCAAGAAAGTCATCAAAGTATTAGAAGACATCCTGAAATTATAAAGTACAATTTTTATTCCAATAAATGAGTGCGTCTAGCTTTTCATGTGCTGTGCAATTACATTTTATTGTATTTTGTGAGCAAATGAATTGATATGAGGATTTTATTTTCCTATATATTTTACTTAGTAAATAAGTTAATGCTGGATCAATTTTTTGGTATAGGCTTACATATTAGACATCATAGAAAAAAATAATTGAGTGATATATATTAGTACCCTACATTGTAAAATGATGATAATACATGTTAGAATCGCTTATAGGTTAGCATTAGACCATGGAAGCATACAACATCACAATTTTGTGCTCACAGAGTTTACCATAAACAATTTATTGTGTTTCTTCCTTTAATTTCAGTTTTACAAGGATGAATTACCTATCTGCCTAAATGGAGGAATATAGCTACATATACACCATATAGTTCATTTGAGTTTCTTTCTTTGTATTATAAATGCTATTTCCCTCAAAAGATACTTCCAGTAACATATGTATATGATGTGTAAAAGAAGTTTTACAAGTTATGATATAGCAGTTTCTATATTCTATCTACACTGAATCTAGACAGTGAGATGTGTACACTGAGAAAGAGGAGGATTTTCTGCTATAGGGAGAATAACCATAGTATATGCACCTAGACTTTGACTATTAACCCTTCAAGTAAAGCTAGACATAAGAAAAAATGATACTTTAACAATTTTATTTTTCAGAAAAGACAAAGATATTTGGCCTCACTGGTTTTCTAGTCAAAAATAGCCAGAAGCAAGTGTAAAAAGTTCTAGAGGTAATACATATATTTTAAATCAAGAACAAGCTTTTTACATTGAAATTTTTTAAGTGAACATAGAAATTTTTCTAAATTAAATGGTTCTGCAGTTATTGGTTGCTCTTTCATTGGACTCACATCCAATTCCCAGCACCCACATTGCAGCTAACAGCTGTCTTTTACTCCAAGATCTGGCATCCTCACACAGACATACATGCAGGCAAAATATCAATGCAAATGAAATAAAAGTAAAAAAAAATTTAAAAGCTCATTATAGTAAATCAGTAATATTTGAGGAAAGAATAATTTCATAAATATACTATTACGTAGTGATACACTACAATATGCTACATTTGTACAGATGCACACAAATGTTATGCACCTATATGTGAGAGAGATTATATATATGCTTATGTGTGTGTGTATATATATATATATATGTAACTAATTCTCCTAAAATGACTCCATACAAGTGACCACAGTTCTGAAGTGAGACAGAGATACTTTTCTAACTTCATTAGTTGAGACTGGATGGTTATGAGCATCATAGTGCTTCTCAAAGATGAAAGAAGTATATTATTCAGTCTGAGTTAATACATGAACTATGGTAGGTACTTGACAATGTCTTATGGTTTCTTTTAAATTAGGATAATGTAGGTAGAAATGAATATGTTCCCCTGAGCATATCAATAAATTTAATTCTGGATGTAGATATGGCAACATATGTGAATTAACCAAAATAAAATAAAATATACATCCAATTCTCAAAATATATAGTAATGAGATTTAATGTTTTTTGAGGAAAATAAGTGAATGTGAAATGTAATAGTAAAATGTAATGTTACTCGGTAGATATGTATGGTCCTTGGCTTAGTCACTGCCTTAGTCTCCCCAAGGATGCAGCAATACTACTTCTGGGTGTATACCCTAAAGATGCACAGTCACACTCCAAAGGCATTAGCTCAACTATGCCCATAGCAGCATTATTCGTAATACCAAGAAACTGGAAACAACCTAGATGCCCCACAACTGAAGAATTGATTAACAAACTGTGATACATCTACACAATGGAGTACTACTCAGCAGTAAGAAAAAATGATATCCTAAAAATGTATGTGTAGCAATCTTATTTGTATTTCCACCCTTGATAAGCCATGCTTATCATTCTTATCCTCTGTATAGTTATTGTTAACTCTTCCACATTTTAAATTCTTTTTACTGTGTTTTTTTTTTGATAAATACAAAATAAAGAAGGAAAAAAAAAAAAAAGAAAATTAGTTTGAGCCTAACCTGAGTTGGGAAAGTTTAGATTTTATGTTTTATGTTTTATGTATTCTACAGAAAAGAGAAGTTTTATTACTGTATGGGTTTTTATGTTATGTATTCTGAATGTTTCACTTTTTATATAATATTTGATAATGATTTTCAAAAAAATAACAAAAAAGTAATAAAAAAGAAAATTATTCTGTTTCTCATGAATACTTATTTTCCAGACAGAAAGAAGCCTTTGTTTCTCTTCCTTTCTCCAGCCAAAAAAAAAAAAAAAAAAAAAAAAATTTGCAGGCAAATGGATGGATTTGGAGAATATCCTCCTGAGCAAGGTATCTCAAACCCAGAAAGATAAGCATTAGTGGCCTCTAAACAAAAAGGCAAAAAGCAAAGCATTTCCAATTTGCAAATCACAACCACTGAACAGCTTGGGATCTGAAACACCTTGGACTGACACTTTGGATCCCACTCCCTCTAGAGGAACACCTGACTCAGTCTCGATGCTGGGGGGAGAAAACTGGATCTGCCAGGAGTGGAAGCTGAACTGAGCAATATTTGGACCTTGGAACTTCCTGCCTATGCTGGGGGCAGAAATGGGGAGATGTGGAGAAGAGAGGGGGGCAGGGGGGGAGGAACCTTGAAAAAGGATATACATGGACAGAAAATGTGACTTTATTCATAATAAAAATTAAAATGAATAAATAAATAAATAATAAGTCTTTAAAAAAGAAAAGAATAATAAGATCTAAATACTATTCTCAAAAAGTACTAGTAGTGTACCAGGGCACCTATTAAAATTTTCTCAAATTAAATTGTGCTTATTTTTCTCTCATGACAGAAATCAAAAATTTTAATTCTTATACTCACATTTTGCTGATAATATCCAATGAAAATGAATACGATATCATATTTAAAAGTTCCCTTTTGCAAAAAAAATCATCCTGATATTAAAATAAAAATGACCTCACTAAAAAACAATTGATCATAAGTGTAGCAATTCTGTAATAACTTATGTCTAATTTTTATGTATTGATGAAATTTTCAAGCTAAGTTAAAAGAAACCAAAACAAGAAGCCAGTTGACAACACAGTATTACTTACCCAGGATGATTTTCCATTATTAGAAAAAGAGTTAAGCAGCCTTTCTTCTTAACTAAGACTCCACTTTCCACTTACGGGTCCAAAACAATACAATCATTCATTATGGATCATTTAATTTCTTAGAATAATATTTGCCATCTACTAAGATTATTTCCGAAATTCTTTAAATCATATTTTAAATATTCATTAACATTGTCCTATACTATTAGGATATCTATATGCACAAATTCTAAATATCAATTTTTAACCTCCTGAATGCTTCAATAACAGATGTGTTTGGGTGATAGAAACATCCTGCCTAAGAATTCCAAATTGTAAAATCTAGGAAGAATCATGGACACCATGGGAACTTTGGTTTCTTTATTTGTAAAAGGGATGACTTGAAATAATTGAGTTTGATGAATGTTAAGGTATTTCGACATTAGTTCTGAAGTCAAACCCCATACTAGATGGAATCAAGAAAATAAACACCTTTTTCTCTTACATATTTATTATTTTGTGATTTTACATCATGCACCCCATCAAACTCAGTTATCAGTCTTCTCAGATTCATACCCATTCTTATAATCTCCCCATTTACAAAAATGCCTATTCATGTTGCTCATTTTCTTGCTGGAACATAATTAAAAGTCTAGCTTAATAAATGTGATGCAAAGGGAATCCTTTATACTAAATTGCTACCACCATTGTATTTCCTTCCAACTAAGTAATCCTATCTGTTTTTAAGAATGTTGTAAAATAGAATATCACACATTTATTCTCCTTTTTAAAACTGATATTTTAATGTCCTTCTATATTGCTTCCATATAATGGTATTAGAAGCTGGAACCTCAATCACCATCTTCTTGGCCCAATTTTATTATTTTACTTACTATTTTTGAAAACTTCAGTGAGAATTCTTGCCCCAGTTCATTTATATGAGCTATTTCTTCCAAAAGACTTCTAATAAATGTTTATGTCTAGAGGATTTAGATTGAAATTTAATGCTATTCATCTTATAAAATGTCTAAATGTTTATTAATTAGTGTCTGTTCTTAACACGTGTCTATTTCTATCATTTATATTCATCTATATATGTATCTTAAGCCTACTTATATCTCTTGTGCAGAGATCCAATGAAAGTAATGGGTCTAACTTTTCTTAAATGAGTAAAAAGTACATTTGCGCATTTAAAGCATATAAATTGTTAAACAATATATGAATATTCCTCTAAAACTGATCTAGTCACAGATAAATCACGTGATTATGTTATTATTTTCATAATTTAACTTACGGGCAAGTAGTTTTCTTGTATTGTTCATTAAATATAGAATAATTGCATGAACTCTTTCCCTTGAGTAAAATTTGAAATTTCATGTGTAAATAAATGTTCAACAGCATTATTACTCAACCATAGACTATACTAAAGTTCATAGAATTTATTTCTCTTTTGCTGTCAGTTAGTCATTATAATAATTAATCTGCATAAATGTATCCCTGCTCAAAGCTCTGTAGTAAAAAATGCAGTGTGACTACAAGCAATGGATTAGCATCTCTCAAATTCATAGAGAAGTTAGCTCAATAAGTGATTAAAAGTATATCTGTATATGTTTGAACAATGGAGTGGAATGGACCACACTCTCGAATTTGGGTGCAATGATATATACCATTTATATGATCTGGAAAAAAATAATGGACACAAAATTTATCTTTACTAGCTATAAATTCATGTGTATGATTATTACTATATTCAATGCTTAGTTGTGTGTGCAACTTAACACTCAATAAATCCACACAATGTCTTAGTTTATTTTCAAGCACCTTCACTGTATTAGGCAAAATAGAAATACAAGCATTTAAAGAATTTTTAGGATATTAATAAATAAATTATCACAATTGATGAGTTGATGAGTGCAACCAAAAACAAAACAAAAACAAAAAATCCAAACAAACAAGCAAAATGTATCTTTTATTTGTAACAGGATACAAATTCTTGTATTCTGGCACTACTTTGAAAATGTGAGTTTTGAAATGAAATCTATATAGTAAGTAGCTAATTCACAGAATCAGAATTGAAAATGAAGACACTTGTCTTCATTTTTATTCTGGGATTCTTCATTATCCTATGAAACTCTTGATAGTTGACTTTCAGTAAATATTTTTCCTTGATCATAAAAATGTATTATAGGCATATGGATATTTTGCTACATGTATTTCTGTGCCTGTGAAAGCTGGAAGAGATTATGGGATTCCCTGGAACTGCAGTTACAGATGCTAGTTGTGAGCTGTCACGTTGTTGTTGAGAATGAAATCTGTGTATTCCAGAAGAAAATCTAGTACTCTTTTTATAAATGTTTATTATTGTTGTTGTTGTTATTTTATATGCCAACCACAGTTCCCACTCCCCTACTTCTCCTCGTTCCACACACCTCCCCTTCTCCCCACCCTCATCTCCTCCTCAAAGTGCTAATTATCATCATAGAACCTATATCCAGTAACTGATAAAAAAAGGTACAGAGATCCACAATCAAACACTGGGCTGAACTCCTAGAATGCAGTTGATGATGGGGAGAGGGATCATATGAGCAAGCAGGGAGGAATCAAGTTCATGATGGAAAAAATCACAGAGACAGCTGACTCAAGTTTGTGGGAGCTAATGAGTGGACAGCTAGGGAACCTACATGGGACTGAACTAGGCATTCTGAATATGGCTGACAGTTCTGTGGCTTGATCTGTTTGACAGCCCCTTGGTTTGACAGCTGGACTTATCCCATATGTATGAAATGATCTTTTGGATCCCATTTCCTATAATGGTATATCTTGATCAGCCTTGAAGATGAGTGGAGAGGTTGACGGAGAGTCCTGCCTCAACTTGGTATGTCAGCTTTTGTTGAATCCAGTACTCTTAACAATGTATTCATCTCTTCTTGTCCCAATTTGTGTTACTATTTTTAAAGACAGTTTCACTATGTAGCACTGGCTGGTCTGAAATTCAATTTGTAAAGAACACTGGCTCTAAACTAACAGGTATTAGCCAACTTGCTTCTGCTTCTTGAGTGCCAAAGTTAAAAGCCTGTATTATCATGCTTGACTTTTCAAAATTATAGCACTAAGATCATGATATATTGGAATGCCTAAAAATATAGAGCAACATATTTCCAAGTGCACTGAGTAACATTCCTAACATGCTCAAAAATTTGAACATGGAAACATAGAAATGATAGAGGAAGAGGAGAAAATAAATTTTGTGGGACAAATCTGTAGCATGTTTTTGTAATTATACTGCCTATGAATACACAATAGAAAGGCATACATCTTTACTGAACTAGTGAAGCCCTGAGTGAATGTGTGCTGTCGACCTGAACATAGCCATGTAAAAGATCTCAGTACTTCAGCCCCACAGGAGTGGCAAAGCCTTCTCTCCTTGAGGTCCTGAGAGTGACAAAGTCTTTCTTAGTTTGAATATAAGTTGATAGTTTGTGCGGGAATTTAATATCAATTATATCAATTTATTGTATGTTTTATAATATCAGTACTTTGAGCTTCTTGAAAATCTTTCAAATATATCTCTAATGATTCCAATGCTAGACTGTGTTGTGTTTTCTGCAGCAGCCATGTGAAATGTCTATAATACCCAGCTCTATATTGTTTATAAATACACAGAGGACTCTGGTGTGATCAGTGCTATCATCATATTACTACTTAATAGCACATGCTGTTGATACATTAATTGCTTTATTGACTATTTTAAAAGTTTATGACCTCATCTGCATTCAAATTTGACCTTGTTTTGCACTTTTCCAGCAATTCACCACATTCTACATAATGTGTATTGTACTAATAAATTTACATAATGAAAAAACAGTCAGAAGATATGCACCTCATTATTTTTTTTAATCAACTAAACCACTATTAGGCATGGTTTATATTGCAGAGAACTGCATAATCACAAAACACTGATGCTGTAACTTCATGACTGGAAAAGATGCTCCACATTTCCTTATTTTTATTTTATATAATAAGTTCCAACTGATAAAGCTACATAGTATACTTTAGGCCTGTAATGAGGGAAATGACTCTAGAACCTCACCAGGATAAATACTTTTTAAAGAAATACCAAATAGATTAAAAATGTTTACAGTGATATTGTAAGTATTCTAAAATTCAGAATATTATTACTAAAATTTGTATGAGGTCCTGAGCTTGCCCATAAGTGAAAGCCAACTATACAGAGTATGTAAGTTCATTGAACATATGATGATTTGGTTATTTACAAAATGGAATAAAATCTGTACCTTTAAAATAAGCATTAGTTACATGTTATGATGGTCATACACTAAATCTTACACATAGAATGATTGCCAGTTCACAATGTCCAATATGCCCTTGGATTCACAGAAATTGATATTTAAAGAACCTCACACAAATATTCCTTTACTAGTTCCATTTTGAAAATATGTGAATTTTGTGTTTAAAAGAACTTTTGATGTTCTATTACAGAAGATAAAAAAATATATAAAACAGTTATTAAATTCGCATTGTTCTGGAATGTGAGTTTATATTGTGGTCTGTGCACTTAAAAGTAATTTAGAAGGTAGAATGCTTACAGTATTTTCTACCTAAAATGTAAGAAAATTGAAAAGAATACAACTTGAAGTCTGACAAATCATTAGGAATTAGAATCTCAGCACTGCAGGAATAGAATCAACTATGTCTTTTATAGAAGAAATGAACGTCCAGCAATATTCTATGAAACCATTGTTTAATATTGGAAAGTAGAGCATCTGAAGATTAGCCTAAACATTTCAGAGA
The DNA here is from genome assembly GCA_004025045.1 of Sigmodon hispidus. Classification (NCBI taxonomy): domain Eukaryota; kingdom Metazoa; phylum Chordata; class Mammalia; order Rodentia; family Cricetidae; genus Sigmodon; species Sigmodon hispidus. The sequence goes on from PVIH01008197.1 coordinate 48,111, forward strand.
GTTTTGATACTGATTACCGTGGCAGAACAGAGAATGGAGCTGTTCAACAAGTACTATGCAATGTTACTAATATATACCAAAATGATCGTGTGCTGCCAACTTAAACATAACAGAAATAATGGAACCTCTCTAAGGACAGATTAGTCTTTTGGAAACAACTGGGACCTCTTGCCCTTGCTGGAGAGGAGAGGAGGAGATGGGGAGAAGAGAGAGTGACTAGGAGGGGTCAGCAGGTGGAAGGGAGTTTGAAAAGGCAGTTTTTTTTAAACTTTATTTATTTATTATTTGTTTATTTATTTGCCTTGGTGTTTGCCTGGAACTGGAACTACAGACAGTTGTTAGCTGCCATGTGGGTGCTGGGAATCGAACCCGGGACCTCTGGAAGAGCAGACGATGCTCTTAACCACTGAGCCATCTCTCCAGCCCCCAGAAGGGAGTTTGAACAAGAGGATACATGGATTAAAAATAAGACTTTATTTTACAAAAAAAATAAATAAACCAAGCCCTGACTCCTCTTTCATATAGCATTTGTGTGGAGAAAGCTGATATTTTCTGAGTTATTTAAACTTGACAGAGCCAAGTCAAGCCCCTCTCTGGGTCATGCACACTTATCCATCACTCAGTTTAAATTTTGCTATACAACACCTGCACTGGGTCTGGCTTTGGGAGCTGATTATAATGAACAGTTCTAGACAAAACTCTGTAATCACCAGTTCCTGAGACTGAAGAACAAACTAGGTTTAGTAAAAAAAAAAACTAAAATCTTTCTTTGGCTGGATGCAGAAAAGAAAAGCAGGAACTAAATATCATCATATTTTTCTCTATTGTGTTGAAGAAGTAAGTATTAATGTAAATACTCAGCATGTTACAAATCATGGACTAATTCTTATTTTGGCTGAAACAGCACAGAACACTACAGATGTGAAGCATAAGGTGGAGAATTACCTGTGACTATCACTTCTTAAGTTAGCTCAATGTTGTTTCTATATCTCTTCCTCTAAAATCACAGATGACACTATGAAATCAAACAGTCTTATTACTGTTAGGGCCAGACAAGTTTCTGAATTAAAAGATTGCAAATATTAATTTTATTTTTTCAGTCATTTTTTATATTTTTATAAGGTTTTATAAATATAAAATAAATTGTGTAAGAAACAAAATAATATAAAAATATAAAACAATATTGCAAGTAAGATAAATGTTTTATTATTAATAGGATGCAACTAATCAAAGTCCACATATTATAGTAAATATTTGTTAAATATATTTGTGCTTTAAGAAGTTAAAAAAAGAAATAAAATGAAATGTATTCCTTGCCTAATTTTGTCAAATAATAAACGCTTTTTTTCTGATTGTAGAAATAGCACTTTATAAAATTACTTTATGCCCCTGAATCTTTAAGTCTTTTTTTTTTTTTTTCTCCTCAGTCTCTTCACCAGAAAGACTTTTATCCTGGCTTGAACTCAAAATAACTTTTTAAATTAATAATAGACTAACAATCCTGTGTACTTGTAAATTATTTTAGATATCTTAATTATTGTTAAAATTTGCATTCTTCCTTCATGTGATAACTTGTCTAATTGACCATGCACTGGGTGTAGCAGCCACTTCCTCAAACTCCCATGGAATACTAAGAAGAGAGTGAGGCATTAACATAATAGAGCTGTAGCAAACGGAAAGAAAAGAGGGCTGTTCTTCAGAGTGTCATCATTTGTACCTGCACCATAGAACAACTCCAAAGTACTAGTTGGCTAAAAACCTAAGACATTTTCTTAAAAGAAACAAATAACACCCACGGAAACAGCTTGCATCAAAATCTAATAAAAGTGAATATTGTAAACCCCAGCCGTATCCACATTTTTCATATTAAAAATGTATTGATTTCTTTAGATGTGGAGAATAAACTTCTAATTTTTGTATTCTATTCATTCTTTGTTCTTCTTCACTTTTTCTGGAACTGATTCTAAATTTTTTAAATTATTACTAAATTCTGACAATTTTCTAATTAATGCATCCCTTAACTTGTAGGGTCAAGTACCTATCTAAACTAGTGATAATATTTTTGAATGCCCCTATAACTTGACAGGCAAAATAAGATAAAGTTCTACAACTCAAGTATTTCTAACAGTTATAAAAACAAACACCCAAACACTAACTGCTAAACTGACAAAACTGTAATAGCAATATTTTTTAATATTTCCAATCATTTCATTCTCTTTATTTCTATCAAAGGGACAAAAATTTTGTAAAAAGTTAATCAAATATAAGAGCCAAAAATGTGACATTTGGTGGCAAATAATCAAAATTTCTTTCTTAGTTATGTTCAATTCAAGTTTATATTCTGTGAATTGTAGGTTTTTCTATATTGGTCTCCTAACTAAACACTATGATTTACATTAATTTATAAATATTTTTATTTATTTTCAGTTTTCTGGTCCAATTCATTTGAATTTTAACAAATCCTTCTGCCTTTTGAAAACAAAGTACCAATTTTTGTCGATAATTACTTTACTGCAAACGGTGTCTAAGAATGGTGTTTGCTCAGTGGCAACTCTGATTTTCCTGTTATTGCTTAATTGTGTTTTCTTCTCCTGAAGACTTGTATGAATATATTTTCTATAGTAGTATTCTCTTTCAGGGTGTCTCAGACTCTAGTTTTCATTTATCTGGATAAGCGTTCATAACATATTTTCCTCCTGTTTTTTTCTGTAGACAGTGTCTTACCTCTATCAGTGGTCCATAATTCACTAGCATCTATTGCAGAGAAGATGAAGTTCTTAAGCTTCCTTATGTAAAACTGGATTTTAGACCAGTTTTATCATATTTAAATAAGCTATAAGCAGAACTGTGAGTCACATCTTTTTCCCGTTAAGAACAAGTATCAGGATAGTGTTTCGTGAGAAATGTTTGATTTTATGTGTGATAGTTAATAGTCTACAGTTCTTTATAAGTCTTAACTAAATAATCCATAATTAAGACAAAAATATATTTTAAATTGTCACTCAACTCTTCAAGGCACATGTACTTTCACTACTTTCATTTTTTTCATTGTTAATATTCTTGCTTTATTAGTATTCTCACATGCTTTATTAAGTAGGTATGGTAATTTCTATGAGAAATGATCCCCATAGGCATATGTATTTGAACATTTAGCTTTCAGCTCATAGTCCAGTCCTTTTGTGGGGGGTTGTAGAATCTTTTGCAGGTGTAATTTTACTGAAAGAAAATCATTACTGGGTTGCTTGAAGGATTCATATCTTCCCTCCACTTCTTGATTGCACGCCCTCTATCTGTGAGTTGTTGATATGTAACCTTGTTTTTATAGGAGAAGCGAGGTAAAAATATAGCCTAGAATCTTAGAAAAGGCTTTGGGCTTCTGACTTTGGAGATTTGAGTGACATTGGGCCTGTTAAACATTGTGGAGCTTTGGAATTTTGACCATATATTTCGTTATAATCTGAGCATGAGCCTGTGTGAGTAAGGGGCTGATTGTCATGGTTTGACAGAGAAATTTCCCTTATAGATTCAAATGTTTAAATAGTTGGTCTCCAGTTCATGGTATTGTTTGGGTAGTTTATGAAACCTTCAGAAGGTACAGCATCGCTAGGTAAAGCATATTACTGGGACAACTTTGACAGTTTATATAGTCTTGCCCACTTGTTGTGAGCACTATGTACTTACTGTGCCTGACTGAGATATATATATATATATTATATATATATATAATATTCAGTCTCATACTATTTGGCTCACTTCTCATCAAGCTTATCATGACTTTACTTTAGTTTTTATCAGATAAATTTATTCATTAAAATTTCAAGTGCTTTCAGATTCCATTAACATTTCATATGATCTTGTCTGGGAAGTAATATTAATTGAACAATGAGAATGAGGTAGAGATAAAAATTAAGTAAAACATAAAGGAATAAAATTTGTCCTTAAAAGAAAATATATGTGTTTCCATGAAGAAAATTACATTTCACTATAATAAATATATAACAGAAAAGGGAGTGATATAATATAAAACTCTTTGATGAATATGAAAATTATCATGCTTTAATATTTCAGATAGTAGAAAATGACATTACTCTAAAATAATTTTAATTATCAGAATGTCTTTCCAAATGATGAGAAATTCATGTTATATTTTATAGAATAAATATGTTTTTCTAAAATTATGATATACTTTCTAATAAACTCAAATATTTATATAAATATATTATAATCAATGTTCTCAATGTAAATTATTTGTATCAGTTGACAGAGAAGTAATTAGATTATAACCTGAGAATTTAGGAATCTTTAAGATGAAGAAGTCTCCTATGCAATTGAACACTGTTGTCATCCCAAATGAGAATTGTTTAAGTATATTCTGAGTGCTTTGCATTTTCTTTTCTAAAATTTCAGCAGTAGGACAAAAGAAGAAAATGACTGTCACTATCTAGTGACATACAAAAGACCAAACTTATCTCTGGTATACTGCTTCCTCAAATAGAGAGACAATTTGACTTTATGCTAAAGTATTAGAATTATATTTTTCCCAGTGTAGTGTACCAATCTGATGCCACAGAAGCAATAGTCTAAGCTTTGACTTGTGCACCTTTTTGTGATATTAATTTATTCTTTGATGTATGTTATCAAATGTTGTTGAAAGATGAGGTCCTCTAATTGCAGAGCACTTCTTAATTTCTGCTTCTACTTCACAGCCCCCTGACATTCTTAGATGATTGTAGTGGGTGGCTCACAAACACTGGCTAATTAATGACTAATTCCAGATATAAAGTCCTGAAGGAGTCTGAACTACTCATACCCACAGACTGGGATGATAAAAATGTCTGCCTCTGAAGAAAAAAAAAATAGCACAGCTTAAAAAATAGGCCACTGAATTTTATCACTAAAAATTTATCACTGCCAATCAATTGTCTTTATCATCATATAAATTCGGTCCACAGAATAAAAGTCTCTAACTACTTAGAACTTTAACTCCTTATGGTAATCCTAAATGGATTACAACTAACATATAATGAGGTGAAATAGCACTAAGGTGCTGTGAAATTGTACTTTTGTACACTGTAAATATTTGTCATTATAAATACTGGTTTAATGCAATGCTGTTTGGTAAGAAGGCAGACAGGAAGTATAGGTAGGGATACCATACTAAGAAAACTCTGGGAAGAGGAAGAGGAGAGCCAAGGCCAGCAAACTTAGAGGAAAGAAAATAAGAATGCTACTCTGAGAAAAGGTACCAAGGCACATAGCTAAACAAGATAAGAATTATGGGTTAGTTTAAGAGTAAGTGTTAGCAAGTAATATGCCTGGGCCATAGGCCAAACAGCATGTAATTAATTAACACCTTTGTGTTATTATTTGGGTTTAAGTGGCTACAGGACTAGAAATCTGGACCTCAAGCCAGACAGTCCAGAAACCTTGGGCTGCAAATGGTGTTCCATTGTGGGGAAAATGCACTCATATAGAGCCTGAGAAAGCTTAAAAGGGGATCTAGAACAGAAACAGAGCCAAAAACATCTTCATTGTTGTGTCTTCCAAGTGGACCATGTTACAGAGACAAATTGGCATGGTGAACAGGCTTGAGCTACAAAAGTAAGGATTGCAGAGTGCAGGTTAAGCTGCAACAACAACAGTTCCTGAAGTCTCACAGGAGCCTCTGTACAAGCTGCAGGTGATGGATTTAAGATTTCTGTTCTTACAGAGAGAAAATGGAACAGAATCAAAGATAGCTTTTTAGTGGCAGTATTTTCTCAGTAGGGGTCTGTTTGTTGACTACAAGCATAGGTGTGGCTACTTTAGGAGATGCTTCCTGACTCAGCGTTAACAATACATAATTGTGGCTCTTTTAAGAGGCCTTGCTGCCAATTAAGTAAATGCAGTTCATAAGCAACTGTGGCAGTTCTCTTCTTGGAGGCAATGTGACCCCTAAAATTCCCCAGAGTTTGAATGTACCTGTTAGTACCTCGGCTATGAAGCTAAACTCTACAAAACTAGACTAGGAGCTTGGTAGAGCCAGTAACCTCCCAAGCCAAGCCTTTAATCCTAGCCAGATTTATTAGATTAAAGGTGTGGTCAGAAAAAGATAAGAAAAAATACAGTAAAGACAGATTCAGGCAAAAATATTAAATAATTTATAATGTATTTAAAATATATGTAGACTTGGGAATGAAAAAAAAAGGATACAGAGAAAGTCTCATATATTTCACTTAAAGATGAAGAATACAGAGATTCTGGATACTGTGTGTTATATTGTCTTGTAATTGTTTGACTACTGAGAAGGAAGCAAGAGCTGCTAAGAGACATTTGATTATAAATGTGGCTGGATTAATCCAACCTATATATTTTGTAAATTCCTTGACTCCAAAATAGGAGTCAAAAGATATATTACTTTGGAAAAGAGGTATTTTTTCTTTCTCCACAGAAAATGAGACATTAAAGATTTATTCTGGGTTTAAGAAAAAACAAATATGATTGAAAAAAACTCCTGAAAAACCTCCAATGAGAACATATGGCCCAGATGATCCAACATTTAAGAGTACCTCTTTTGCACTTTCCTCTGAGCTCTGAATATAGAACAGCTTCAAGTAAACTAGCTGAGATGACCCAGCCACACAGAATACTCTGATCAGGATTTGTCCATTAATCCTAAATTTATTCAGGATCCTCATAAAAATATCATCTCCCCCAACCATCAGGAAGTAGACTAGAGAATTATGCTCACATTCCCCCAAAATAGATTATGAATGTTTGTTTTAGTTTAGAATGGTGGTTACCAATTAATATGGATAATGGTAATGAAAAAAACTATACAATCAATATTAGATTGGGTGTTGTTTAAAAAAGAAAAAAGGGAAATGCTGTGAGATTATGCTTTTGTACACTGTAAATGTTTGTCATTATAAATATTGGTATAATAAAATGCTGATATGCCAGATGTCAGTTAGGAAGCATGGGTGAAGCTACCAGACTAGGAAAACTGTGGGAAATAGAAGAGCCGAACAGAGATGCCAGTAGATACAGAAGAAAGAAGACTAGAGAGTTGATCTGCAAATTGGTACCGAGCCACAAGGCTAAACAAAACAAGAATCCTGGGTTAATTAAGAGTTAGCAAGTAATGTGCCTGATCCATAGTCCAAAAGCTTTTAATGAATATAAGCTCTTGTGTGATTCTTTGGGACTAAGAAATTCTAAATTAGGACTTTGGTGCTAGCTGGGCCAGAAACTTTTAATACACCAAGGAAGGAATCCTGTCTATATCAGAAAAGAAGAATATTTTATGAAAACAGGTGAGACAAAACCTTAAAACATCAGAAGAGATGTTTTCTACAAAGAACAAAGTGTTTCAAGTTTACATGAAATAATTTTCTCATGAAATAGAGATAACACTGGTTTTGCTCAACAAAAGTTATTTCCACAAATAATTTCTCTATAAAATATTATTTAGTGTGTAACTGAGCTGGAAATTATTGTAGTCATTTGTAAAATAAAATTGAATGATAACAACAGTGAATGGGAAAAAAAACACTTAATAAAAAATTAGTTCCTGAGTTTACAATGGACACTAAGTTTGGGAAATATAACAATAGCTTTCACTGTATCTTTCGGAAACATAAATATCGGCTGCTTGTTTCTTTCTTTTCATTTTTGGGAGTGATTTCTTTTTTTAAATTTTTTTAAATTAAAAATTTTAATTTAAAAGTATTTTTTTATTTTATATACCAACCACAGCTCCCTATCCCTGTCCTATTCCCACTCATCCCCTGCTTCCCCCTACACTCCATCCCCTCCTCAGAGAGGATAAGGCCTCCTATGGGGAATCAACAAAGTCTGGAATATCAAGTTGCAGCAGGACCAAGCTCTTCCCCTGTATCTATGCTGCACAAGGTATCATTCTACAGGGACTGGGCTCCAGAGAGCCAGTTCTTGCATTAGAGATAAATCTTGTTTCATTGCCAGAGGCCCCACAAACTGCCCAAGCCACATAACTGTCATTGACATTCACAGGGCTAGTTCGATCCCATGCAGGTTCTTCAGCTGTCAGTCCAAAGTCAGTAGGCTCCCAGTAGCTCTGGTCAGCTGTCTCTGTAAGTTTCCCCATTGAGATCATGCTTCTTATTTCTTAAACTTGATTTCAAGTGAGGATTGAAATTATTTCTTGGTGAAATCTGTGTGCACTATAGTCTGGAGCATGACTTAGAGGTAGTGTGACTTCAGAAATAGAAATTGCCAGCATAATGATAAAAGAAGTCAATGGCAGGTGACTACCTTCTTTGCTTTTCACCTGAATGTTCTAGTTTCTTTGACGAAATAGAAGAGACTGAGTCAGTAGACGCCCAAACTTGCACAATGTCTAGTAAGAAAAAAAATCCCCCACATTGGAGCTTCTATCTTAGTCTCTTTTCTTCTCACATTTTAACCACATGTGCAAGAGAAATATGAGATAGATAAGAAGTAAAGGGTAGGGGATAATAAGGTAAAAAGCTGGGATGTGACTTACTAAGAATGTGATATAGAAAATGACATTTTAATTTATATATACTGAAATCACATGCACTATGTTTCCAGTAACCTAGGAAAAGGAGACCAGAACTCTCTAGTTATTTAATTATATTATTATCCTTAAGAGACTAAGAAGAGATTTACAGATTGATTGAGTGATTGATGATATATTGTTTTAAACCAGCCTTCTTGGCCCAGTTGGCAAAAATAAGAATTGCATTATTTACTAACACACACAAAAGTTTTAAGACCAGACATAGTTATTCAGGTGTGGAAGAAATAAACATGCCCCAAAGTAAGACTAAACATTCCAGCAAAGGTAAAAATTCAAAGCATACTGAGGTAGCACATCCATGAAAAGAAAATCACAAGAAAGACAGAACACCTGCTCAGCTATGAGACCCTTGATTCCAGGAGTACAAAAAGAATTCAGCACCACAATCACAGAATGACTGTGCCAGGTATAGTGCCCGTGCTTATGAGATGGTGAGTAAGAAAGCCAGTTTAAGATAAATCAATATTTCCCTGTTGTCCACCCCTCCAGTTGGTTTTCCCCTTGCAGACTCCACTGGCAAAACTAACAGGAAGCCAGATGGGAAGAGGGAATTGCAGAGACGCGGCCTGGGAATCACAAAGCTGGTGGATTTGGAGTTGACAAATAATAGCTTACTAAAAAGTACTGACATTTAATTATGGACATTAAGATGTGTTGACTGATAGATTCTTTTTGAACTAAATCATATTATTTGGGGAGGTGGTGGTTGAGCTTAGATTCTAACTACAGAAATAGCTCTGAGCCTGGTCAGAGGCCATATGTCAGGGACAACTGAGAATAGGAGCAAAGAGCAAAATGTTCAGGCACAGCTATATCATCTGATTTCCTCTTTTTAGTTTTCTTTGAAAGTAATCACTTCCTCTGTCATTCAATTACATTGTGTACAAAACTGCTCTGACTTTCTAACCTTCTCCCTTCTGTGTGTAAATGTAAGCTAGCATCACGGAGAACCTGGCTATATTTGGTATGACTCATCCATCATGGAATCTTTAACTTGTACATTCATCTTTTAAAACTAATAATGAATTTCTAAAACCTTTTAAACGGGTTTAAGTTTTGTAATCCATTTATTGAACATGCCTGCAATGAAAAATTAATTATTAAACATGAGCCTTGGGAAGATCTCAGCAGCCTTATCACCCAAGCCTGAGATTGATAACATGTCAGTTACAGACAGGGGGGTTGGGAGGTAGCATTGACAACTCTCAAATTTAAACCTGGAAGGGTAATGTTAAGCATGTCTTGGCATAAGTCACATTTTTAATTTATTTTTTATTAAATGTTAGAATAAATTCATTCATGCCTCGCAAACACAGCCTGATTAAACGAGCTGGCAGTCTTTCAAATGTAAAGGCTGGTTATGGCTTCTCAAGGACATAGGAAACACTGAAGCATAAGACAACGGTGAATGCAAAATGCAGAAGAGGTGGACAGTGATATATTCACAAGCACCACAGGCAAGGGATTTTGAAAAATGCTGAGGCTAACAAAACAAGGGCAGCCACGTTCCCCACATGGTAAATGAACCTAAAGCTAGAGGCTGTTGTTGAGAGCTGGTACATAAAACCATCTGCCTCCAAGAGCAAAAAACATGTTAAAAACAACATATCCTACCTAACCAGGAACATGGAGAGCTTTCCATTTTTTGATATCCTCTTCAATTTCTCTCTTCAGTGATTTAAAATTTTTTCAGATAGATGTGTCACTTCTTTGGTAATAGTTACTCCAAAGTATTTAATGATGTTTGCAGCTATTATAAAGGGTGATGTTTCCCTTATTTCTTTTTCAGCCCTTTTATCTTTAGTGTATAGAAGGACTACTGATTTCTTTGAGTTCATCTTGTATCCTGACACATTGTTAGGTAGGAACAATGTAGCAAAAAGGGCAATTCTATCAAAAGCAATCTACAGATTCAGTGTAGTGCCCATCAAAATACCAACACAATATTTTACGGACCTTGAAAGAACAATACTCAATTTCATTTGGAATAACAGGAAAGCCAGGATTCCCAAAACAATTTTGCCCAGCAAATGAACCTCACGAGACATTAACATCCCTGACTTCAAGTTATACTATAGAGCTACAGTAATAAAAACAGCCTGGTACTGGCATAAAAACAGACTTGTGGATCAATGGAATATTATTTAGGATCCAGGCATTAACCCAAAAACCTATGAACACCTGATCTTCAACAAAGAGCTCCAAAATATTCAATGAAAAAAAGATAGTATATTTAGCAAATGGTGTTGGCATAGCTGGTTGGTAGTGTGTAGAAAAATGCAAATAGACCCAAACCTGTCAACCTGCACAAAACTCAAATCCAAGTGAATCAAAGACCTCAACATAAACCGAGCCACTCTAATCTTGATAGAAAAGAAATTGGAAAATACTCTTCTACGAATTGGCACAGGCAACTACTTCCTAAATATAATACCAGTGGCACAGACACTGAGATCAACAATCAATAAGTGTGATCTCCTGAAACTGAGAAGCTTCTAGAAAGCCAAGGACACAGTCAATAGGACAAAATGACAGCCTTCAGAATGGTAAAAGATTTTTACCAACCCTACAAGAGATAGAGGACTGATCTCTGAAATATATAAAGAACTCAAGAATCTAGAGCCTTGAATAACCCAATCCAAAAATGGGGTTCAGATCTAAAAAGGGAATTCTCAGCAGAAGAATTACGAATGGCTGAAAGGCACTTGAAAAAGTGTTCATCATCTTTAGCCATCAGAGAAATGCAAATCAAAACAACTTTGAGATACCACCTGACACCTGTTAGATTGGCTAAGATAAAAGTCACAGATGACAGCCTATGGTGGAGAGGCTGCGGAGCAAGGGGAACCCTCCTCCATTGTTGGTGGGAGTGTAAGCTTGTTCAGCCAATCTGGTATGCAGTATGGTGGTTTCTCAGAAAACTGAGAATCAGTCTCCCCAAGGATGCAGTAATACCACTTCAGGGTGTATACCCTAATGACGCACAGTCACACTCCAATGGCATTAGCTCAACTATGTTCATAGCAGCATTATTTGTAATAGCAAGAACCTGGAAACAACCTAGATGCCCCTCAGCTGAAGAACTGATTAACAAACGGTGGTACATCTACACAGTGGAGTACTACTCAGCTGTAAGAAAAAATGATATCCCTATTTGCAGGCAAATGGATGGATTTGGAGAATATCCTCCTGAGCCAGATATCTCAAACCCAGAAAAATAATCAGGGGATATACTCACTCATTAGTGGACTCTAAACAACAACAAAAAAAGCAAAAAGCAAATCATGTCCAAGCTGCAAACCACAACCCCTGAACAGTTTGGGATCTGAAACACCCTGGACTGACACCTGGATCCCACTCCCCCTAGAGAAACACTTGACTCAGTCTCGATGTTGGGGGGAGAAAACTAGATATGCCAGGAGTGGAGGGTGAACTGAGCAATATTGGGACATTGGGACATTGGGTCCTTGGGACCTCCTGCCCATGCTGGGGAGGTGATGGGGAGATGTGGAGAAGAGAGAGTGACCTGAGGGGTTGGGAAAGGGAAGGGACCTAGAATAAGGACATATACGAATAGAAAATGTGACTTTTTTTATAATATATATATATATATTAGTTGGTATTTGTGTATTATCAAATCAAATAAAACGATCTATTTATAAATAAAAAACAACACATACAAAGAAACAAAAGGGGATAGAATCCTACTTGGCAAGTAGTGCCCAATTTTCAAATCCTAAATTGTGGGTGTAGGCTAAGAACTTTGGAGAAATTTTTTAATAATTATGGCAGCTTTAAGAGATGTTAATGGAAAGAACATGGTCTCAGGGTGCAGTCCTGTGTCAAACACTACAGCTCTTTAATTGAGCCTCTTAAAGGGAGAACTCCAACTCATTCTGCATGGTGATGAGAAAATAGTTCATATCAAATACTTTCAACTGGGTCACAGAAAATCAATTGTTCAGGATACTGCAATGAAAAAAATGTCTCTGGTCTCCTAAATTTGACTTTAAAAACCTCAGTGAAGAAAATGACAACTCACTTAGACCTAACTGGGTCACAATATTTGAAAACTGACAAATAACGTCTTTGTAGTGTATCACATCTCTGTATGCTCCTTTACAGTGTGTCTCAATCCTCTAGAGTGCTTTTTTTCAGCTGTTTAAATACATCACTCTCTATGTTGAGCTAATGAGCTAAAATGTGAGCAACAACAAAACTTTTGTTAACAGTAAAATATAGCAAAGGACCATATTCTGCTATATCTGAGATTCAGGAAATGCCTGCTAAAGTGTCGCAAGCTCACAGATACTTGAGCCTTGTAGCTGGGATATGACATGAAGGCATCCCACTTACAAAGAGTGTTCCAATGTCTCTCATTCTTTATACATTATCCAATGGGTCTCTGTGTTAATACCCATCTACTGCAAAAACTTCTTTGATGAGAGTTGAACAATGCATTCATCTATAGGTACAGCATATATGATATTAGAAAACCAGTTATTATTAAGCCCATTAAGCAGAATAAGAGGAGTATTGGGTTTTCCCCTAGGCCTCAAATTTTTGGCTCTATTAACGGTGTCAGATATGGGTTTCATCTCATGGAATGAGTCTTGAGTCCAATAAAATTGTGGTATGATACTCCCATAACATTGGTGACACTATTGTATCAGTGAATATATCATGTAAGCAGTCACCATTGTAGCTAGCTCACAAGAGCCATAGTTGGGTAACTTCAAATGACCAGGAAATACTACATTTAATATATTTATTTTTGCCAATGCATAGTGGATAATAATCATGGTTCTCTACCCTGGTGGAGATTATATTTTACCAATGATGCAAATAATGTCTATTTTATAGGGAAAATATAAAACTGTTATAAGACATAGCAATGTTGAAAAATAAGTAAAAAAGATGATCTTATGAAATTTGGGGTACCCTATGCTAGAAAAAGTGAAAAAAGTGACAAATATTTAACTAGATTAGATGTACCCTTATTGAAAGAGTAAAACTTGAATAGAGTTAAAGGGTCTGATAAATGATGCTTATAGAATAGTGTGCTGAGAAATTACATGAAAATTATAATCTGGGTTTGTTTATATTTAATCTAATTCAAAAATAGACACAGAACATGAACAACATATTTTGTGAATTTATGTACAAATTCATAAAATCATGAAGCTAATGTTCAGATGTAAAGAATGGATTTTTCTTCATTGTGTTTTGTTCTCTGTTGTTGGCTTTAGAGTGTCCTATTGACTGAATAATCTTTGTAGACACTGCTAAAACCCTTTGGTTATTGTATTATTCTAGATTCATAGAAAAAGTTGTTTATATTAAGCCTTTTAAGTTTTGAACTCTTGCAGGAATAACAATCTCGAGGATATAACAATATAGTTGCTATCAAGGTTGTGTGGAGAAATGGCGTCAGAATCTAAGTGGCTATGAAATAATCTAGGTATTTGGGAAGTGAATTACAGAAACTTAGTTGTTCCTTCTTAAAGGATATAAGCTGGGATATAGCTCAATAGACTGAACGTCTTCCCAGTATGCATGACTTTCTGAATTGAATACCCATCACCAACATTGGGCATAGTAACAACTGCTTGTAACACTATCATTTAGGAGGCTATTAAATAAATTCAAGGTCATCCTTACCTACATAATAAGCTTAAGAGTAGCTTGGAGTACACGAGACCTTATCCTAAAAGGAAAAAGTGACATTGTGGCAATAGAACTGAAAAACTGGCCACCTCTAAATGTAACATCCATTCATTCATTGAATTCTGATTTTATTAGTGAAGAAGGATGAAAAGTAGAGAAGAGAGGTAGAACACAGAAGAGGGAGAATGGGAGTATGGTGGAAATGAGAGTTTGGAAGGAAACATCAGGCCAGTTTATATGCTGTGCTATAATAAGAATAAGAACTGGCTGTTTTTTTACAAATAACTTTCATAAAGGAATCACAGAGATGCTGTGTTTTTGAACTGTGAGGACTAGTGAATACTGACCACCTAGAGAACAAAGTGACATTTAGAATTTTGACTTGAAGAGTAATAGATACTGGACAACAAGAAAAAGTCTTAAGGGTAAGCCAAAATTAATCCAGTTTCAAGAAGAGGAATTGTGTTCACAGGCGAGAATAGATGATTCCAGGGCCTGAGAGAAGAATCAAGGTCTTTTCATGAGCACAAGATATTTAAGTATTGCTTATTTGAGGAGTTGATACAATTAAGGAGACCTTAGTCATAACATTCTGAGCAATGTATTTGTTTCATTATTAACCTGTTTGAGTAGGTGTGAACTTCATACCACATACCTCTTTTTTAATAATTATAAATTATTTACTGTAAACTGTTTTGCTGAGTTCCAAACCCTCCTCAAATGTCTGGTGCCTTATGTGATGCAAATTTGTATGGATTCCATGTTAATAAATACAGGGCTAAATTAGATCTTTACCCCCCCAGAACTCAATTCCTTTCTCTTTCAATTTGACCAATAAATAAATAAATAAACATTTTTGGACTAGCAATTTACAAAGCAAATAAATACACACACACACACACACACACACACACACACACACACACACACACTACCCTTTCCAAATAGCTTATTAGATCCACTTTTAGTCAAAAATGCTCAAGACTCCACTAAATGTTTCTTAGAACTAATTCCATATTCTTCTCAGTTTAGCTTCCTGCCATTCACTCTTAGCATGGGAAGTCAAACTTAACTGTCTTTCTTCCATACCAGGTCACCTAGCTCTTCAATTCATTTTTCTCTGGCAGACAGTGTGGTTTCTATATAATGACAAAACCCAAATTAAAAAGCCATATGATTAAACACAGTTTATCAAGTAAACAAAGTATCCACCTAATCATAAACTAAGCCAAGATAGTGAATAAGAGGCCACACTCACAGTGGAAACCAGTTTCCCTTCTATCTATCAAGGGTGGACATTTCCCAGTCATCACTCTCAGTTCACACTGCCACCTATTCAGAAGGGACACTTTCCTTCTTCCCTCTCTTTGTGGGCTCAGATTAAGGCATTATTCATTTTTACTTAGATTGACAAACTCTTATTTATGCTTCAAGGCCCAGTTCATTCAACAATTGTGCTCTGCACTCTATCAGTTTAGGCACAGATTTCAGGCAAGGTTGAAATACAGGCTTCAGTCAGCAGCAAATGTAAGAAATGTTGATAATAGATGAGAGAAGAAAAGAAAAACATCATACAGAAAAGGAACTAGAGGGAGATAAGAGCCAACCCACTTAGACTTCTGAGGCCCATTCTTCAAATTCCTTCTATATATTTTGTGATGTTTAAATGAAATCAATTTAATGGCTAAAGAAGCAAGTAAATTGACATCATTTCCATTCTGCAGTAATATCTCTCAAAAAATAAATTTCACATGGAATAGAATTAATACCTTTTAGTGAAGGAAGCGACTAAAAGATTCTTACTTTTAAATCCATGATTTTAAAAGAGGGTTTCAGTTTTAGTTCAAGAACAAGTAAATTAATTCACATCATTTTCCAATAATTCTAAGAAACAAATATCAGAATGTTCCTTAGAGTTGAGAATATTAATTTCCTGATACTTTTAAGATTGCAAAGTCATTTATGTAAAATCTTTTTTTAGTGTTATTGACTTTTACTGAGTACGTAGAATAAGCCTGCCGGCTTTCTACATACTTAACATCTTTTGCTCATTTACAGTGACAAATGTCATTACAAAATGACAGTTGTGACAGCCATTACAACTGCTCACATTTTACCAAAGATTAAACTAAGATTTACAAAGTCAAACTAGCTTGCTGAAGTCACGCAGCTAATAATTTCAACACGCAATTATGTCTGTCTGATTCAAGTACTTACTTCCTAACCATTGGGTTGATTGGCTAGTTTTTAAAAATCACCTTAAAGACAGAAAAAGGAAGATTTGATGCCTGAAAAAAGCTTCAAACACATCTATTCACTACAATGATTCATGAGAAAATAATTTAAAAACTGTGTATGATATATAAATGGAGGGTTATGATATCTAAAGAATTATGTCCCTGAAAGGCATTCAGCCATCATAAGTAGTGAGATATTCTCTATTGCAAGGAAACTAAATTTGATTTTTGTGTCATTTTTATTTTGCTTATAAAACAAAGGTAGAGAGAAGTCCCAGAAAAGGGAAGTGGAGGCTTATTTCTTGGCTGGCACAGTCTAAGAATGCTCTTGGTACAGAATCCTAAGTACCTAGGAAAGAATGTCAATCCCCTTGGTTTAATTAGGACCAGTGTTGTTTGTCTCTGACTGGAAGTTAGAGAGAGAGCAACAGGGGATCCAAGAGTAGACAAAACAGGCACAGACAGGCTGTGTACTCCTGGTGGACAAAGCAAGGTAGTCCCTGGTGGTACCAGTTTGTCTCAGGGACTCAACTTGAGAATAAACCTTCCCATATAACTTTCCAAAAACTTGGATATACTTCATGTACTAAAGGTTGATTTATTTTTTATTTTTGTCCTATTCTACTTTTTATTTTTATTAATGCAGGTGTGTATACTACTGAAAGAGGCCTTTTAAAAATTTAAACAATATTGAAAAAAAAGGTATAGATGTTTTTGATATTTAGATTAAAATATTTATAAAGACTGAATAAAGTCAATTGTTTTTTATTTAAAATGAAAATGTAAGTTTAGTCATATTTAACAATTAAAAATGTAACTTGCTTTTAATGAATCTTCAATGTTTTTTATACAAAATAAAGGTTTCCACTGTCTTACATCATCCACAAAGTAAAATTGATGTGAAATAATGCTAAGAAATTATGGCCTTGAGGCTGATGAGATACCCTAGCTAGTTAAACTAGAATTCTATGATGATACATGGTAGGAGAACTCACAATGTGTCACTTTGTCCTCCAATGTCATGTGAGTGTAGGACCCATGTTTCTACTACAAAATAAATATATGTAGTAAAATAGCAATGATGAGTTATATGTTTTGTTCTCACTAATAATTGCAACCAAATGTATTAACATAATAAGTAAGCAAATTTCCCTGGTTAAATATCTTTACCTTTAGAATTTTATTTGAAATTAAAACTTGAAAAGACCTAAAGTGCTTGGTGTTAAGTGAAATCACATTACCAGATTCTGAAATCCAAGCAGTAGAGCAATCAGAAAGGATAAAATTATCACTTGTGTAGTTTCCTTAATTAATAAACTCACTGTGAAACACATTCTGTAGTGACTATGAATCTGTTCAAAATAAATTTTAAGTGTGTTCACTGTCTTCCTAATACATAAAGAATGTAAAGTACTTCCAAACTAGAAACATGTACAAAATTACAAATTTGCTAAAATCAACAATCAAGTCTGATCAAGGTCAATATTTAAAGAATTAAGACAGTAATAAATATCACTATGTTGTTCTGATTTTAATTTTTCTATTCATCAGACATTTAACAAACCAAATCTACATTTTTTTTTCTGTATTTTGAAGTCACAATTTTTAGACTTGACTCATTATCACTGCTTTCCTCCCATATAAGACTGACCCCTTCCGGTATAAAGACAACTATATGAACACAATGGCACTGAGCAGCAGGAAAGTCCCTGCAGCCAGAAATTCTCTTCCCACCAGCAGAGGCCCTCAAGCAGAGTTTGATGGATGAGGCGGTGATGTGTGTGGACTAGGTACACAGCAAGGCTCACCTGGTGAAGGCCTTGTCGTTGACCATTCCAGAACATTCTCAGCAACTGACGAAGAGCATGAAGGGAAAGGCAACAACCTCATCAAGCAGCAGAAGGCTGATATCCCGAATTTTGTCAGTTTCATCTCCTGAGACTCTATCCACAAGGCCCTGCACATATACTTAGAAAAGCTCAAGAAAAAGGGGGCTAAAGCAAGGCTTTCCCACAAGTGTTCAGTCACATGTGGCATCTGGAGACCCACTAGTCCCATGGATTATAAACAAGTTATATTTCAACTTAAAAGAAAAGTGATATGTCCACTCCCCTTACTGATTTAACTCAATTACGTAGCAAATTGCCATCATAAGAAATGGTTTAATTTTCTATGAACATTTTGTCCTGTTTACCCACTGAGCCCACTTTTAATTGTTGGGTTTATTAATGTCATTTTGGCTTCACTTCAATATATATTGAATTGTTTTGGAAAGTGACAAACTGATCCCAACATTGCTTGTTAGACTATCTTGCATATCCTTTGGAGCTATCTGCCCTTGGGTTGTTGTATAATGCTTATGTGCACAGGAGGACTATCTTGGATTTGTCCAGTTATAATATCAAATACAGAAATCACATTTAGTCAGAAATGATTTTAGTGCAGCCTCCATCAGTTTATGATACAGCATACTGGCACATGCCAAGGGTTTTTCAAAGGCACCTAAACAAGTGGATTGAGCTACTTCATGTATGAGGTATAGTTTTATGTCATCTATTTAAATGGATACATCTGGAAAGTAAACATTATGTAGAAATCTTTCCTGTTTAAGTTACATTTTATTTGAAAAATTTGACTTTATTTATTATTTTATGAATAATATCTCATTCTTGTTGGGGTGAGGAAAGCAGATCTGCCTGGAGTGGATGCTGATCTAAGCCACCTTGACACCTTGGGACCTCCTGCCCTTACTGGCAAGGAGATAAAGAGATGGTGAGAAGAGAGAGTGACTGGGAGGGACAGGAGGGGGAAGGGAGCTTGAACAAGGGATTAAATCTTTCCTTAATGACAAGGGCATTTTAAAATTTTGTACTGAATTTTAAATGAATATTTTCAAATAAATTTCTCAGTGCAAAGATATTACATGAACACTGAAGAGCTTTTTTTTTTTTTTGATCAAAATTACAAAGTAAAGAATTACATTCTAATCTTCACTCTAAGATGAAATAGCAGTTTGGGTTTTAAAATTAAAAAATAAATAGAAGTAAATATCAGGGATATAATTCAGAAATCAGAAGGCTTAAGTGGGGTCCTGGATTCAGTTCTAACATCACATGAACTGGAAGTAGTGAGACAAGTTTTAGCATGACGTGAGGAGATGAAGGCAGGAAGGTCAGATCAAGGGCTTCCACTGAACTCTGCTACACAGAGAATTTGAAGCCAGCTGAGATAGAGACGTCATCAAAAACGAAGCAACAAACTAAACCCACCTGTCTGAAAGTCAAGACAAGATATCTGAGGCAAACAGATCATCAAAATATAGAGCTTGATCAAAGCCTTAAAGAAAAAAAAAGATACTATAGAAAGAAAGAAAGTAGACAGGAAAAAATAATAGAAAGAGAAAGAAGGGGAGACCTTCCTTTACAGCCAAATTATTAATGTATAAACCTTTATTGTAATTTGCTTTCTGATGAAATAATAAACACCATAATCAAAAGAAACTTGAGGAAGAAAACAGTCCATTATCTTACAGGTTATTGTGCATCAATAAGGAAAGTCACATCAGGAGTTTAAATTAGGAACTAAATCAGAGACCATTGAGGAACATGAGTTACTGGCTTGTTTCTAGGTTGAAGTTCAGCTTTCTTATAGTTCCTAGATCTGCCTGCCTATGGACTGTACCACCCACAGTGGGCAGAGTTCGCCTACTTCAGTGTACAGTTGAGAACATTCTTTACAAGATATGCTAAAGGGACACTGCCATGGAAGCAATTCCTCAGTAAAGACCCTTTTTCCTTTGTGTGTCAGGTTGACAACTAAACCTGACTTTGACAACCTCCTCGTTTGAAGTGATTATTACAATGACAGAAGTTTGTTTTTATTTCAGTCAGCTATTCTGTCTGGGGATATCCATGGGAGCTGTGTTTTATTAGTTGCAACCAGAAATGGATGGATGCACAAATTATTAGGTAAACCCTGTGTCTCTGGATTTAGACTGTGCAAAGAAGCATCACAACCAGTTATTGAAATGAACATGGAAAGAGAACCAATATAGTTTGAAGCAGAAACTTTATATATGGCCAAAGAGCCAATCCCAATTGCAAAATCAGTGATTATATACTCAAGATATTTCACTTTCTAGTCCATCAATTATAATGACAAAATTAAATAACACTTTACAGGAACTATTGTAATGATCACTACTCATTATTAGGGAATAGCATGGGAAGAAAAAGCCTTCATTTTAAAAAATTAGTCTTTTAGAAAGGTGTAATGTCTGTCATGAGTTGCTAGCACTGCCGGTCTCCAGGGAAGGCAGATGGATGTGCATTATCCCACATGCAGAGGAGATCTCAAGACAGACAGAGTCTCTGATAAATCTTCTCCATAGTCCCATTAGCTTTGATGAAGTTCTTTGAGAAACTGAAAAGAGAAAAATGCAATGAAAGATGTTCCCATTTTGCAGTGTGGTGTTATCTGGCCCTGATTTATTTTCTAGCAGGCAGTAGGTTAGAGGAAAAAGAAAAAAAGATTTTTCTTTCATACACATAAGTATACACATACACACACACACACTATTGCTCAGTGTAGACACAATTTTTTGCATCCACATTATGTATTGGAAAAAATGTCATGGTACTATACAAAAAACTTTAGTTCCACTGATCAAGTTCCACAGTTTAAAGCCAAATTTGAGGCAAGCTTTAATTTTATACTGACTACATGAATGGTCTCTGTTCATGCTCCTGGGAAATGGCCTAGAATTCCAGTTTGCAGCAGCTTAAGAGAAAAAAAATGCCCACAAATCATTGCATTTCCCATTAGGTCCAATTAGGTCCAAGCATATAGCCTATTACCTGACTATATACCTCCTGCCCACATGTGTTCAAGCACATACTGTGCAGGTGAGTCAAACAAACTTATTTCGAGGAGAAAAAACATGTGTCTTGTTATTTCCTGTAAACAACAGCCACCAGTATTTCAGGAAATATCTGTTTTTGGAAAGGGGCTTTAATAAAATGTGTCATAACACTATATATTTCTATGTGTTTTAAGTTCCTTATAATACTACATACTTATTCATTTATTTCAACATATTCATACTAACCATTGTTTAAAGTTTTAGTAAATAAGTTTGTACATTTCGGGGGCTGGAGAGATGGCTCAGCGGTTAAGAGCACCATCTGCTCTTCCAGAGGACCCAGGTTCGATTCCCAGCACCCACATGGCAGCTAGCAGCTGTCCGTGGTTCCAGTTCCAGGCAAAACACCAAGGCAAATAAATAATAAAAAAGAGTGTTAAAAAAAAAAAAAAAAGTTTGTACATTTCTAAAAGCTAAATATAATACCTTGAAATATTGAAGAAGTAATTTTCTTCAGGAATTGGCTTCACTGTCTTGGTAATTTATGACCCTGAAGATGTTTATTTAAATATTTGCATGCCAGTTTGCTCAGTATGAAGTTAGGAGAGAACATTAACAAATTTATGAAACCAAGAAAATGATTCTGCTCTCTATTTTCTTTAAGATACTAGCAAATAGTACCACACAAATGAATGATTTAGTGATCATTAGGGCTTTTCATTTAATATTCATATAGATGTCTTTCATTAGTATCTATTACTCTTTCTAATCCATGATGCAATGTTCCTTTTGGAAAGATGTTAACACAGGAACGAGAGAACATAGAATAGGTTGCAAGTGTTTCTTGTTTATAAAATTTACCGTCAGTTGCAGAAACTTTGGACTAAGTCAAGGCAGAGTGACAAAGTTCTCCATGATAGCTATTCCTGTGCCTTCTACAGTGAGGATAAGACATCACTAAAATATAGATGACTATGAAAGGGTGGCAGTAAGGAAACAGGGAAGATATGTTTGGTGAATCTTTGAGTCTCACGTGTCATCCACAGGTTTGTGTTTGGAACACTCACTTGCTAGACTGTAGTGGAGCTGTAAGGCTGGGTTTGATGGGTGGTAGAAGGCTCACGAGCAAATGTGAGTCTCCCAGTACAGCTTAGAACACTTTAAAATCCAGAATTTTGGTGCCACTAAGTGGTACCAGATGTAAGGGGTTCTCATATGTTCCCAGTGCTATGAATTCCACCATGCCTCTCTTCCGCCCACTATGATGTACTAAGTTCCCAGTGAAACCATTATCTCTTAAACCATTCCTTTCTTAGTGAGACTTTGTCTCATAATAAAATATAAACTTTTCTAGGGATATATCTCAGCAGTAAAGGCCTAAGCTCAACCCCAAGTAATGAATCCAACAAATGCAAACACCAAAGAAGCTTTCAAGGGCATTCTTTTCACTTCTTCAAATATTAATATATGCTAACATTGTTGACAGCCCATTTAATGCATTGTTTTCCTTCTTTGCCACCAATTTCCTTTATAGGAAAGTTCCTGTCCTATGATTGTGTAGCATTACCATGATCATGATCACTACTTTTATAAATGAAAGAATGTATGTGGAGTCTTGTTTGCAGTTTCAAAGACTTAGTCTATTATCATTAATAGAGTGATCTCAGAACTGTAACAGTAACTAATGACTGCTGCTTGGTCCGCAGACAGAGAGACAGAGAAAGGGGGACAGGGAAAGACAAGGAGAGACAGAGAGGCACAGAGAAACAGAAGAGACAGAGAAAGACAGACAAGACAGAGAGAGAGACAAAGAAAAAAACAGATAGGGAGACAGAGGCAGACAGAGATACAGATGTAGACAGAAAAGATAGAGAGACTGTGATTAACATGAATTTTTAAAAGATCAAAGCCTATCCCTAGTGGCACACTTCCTCCAACTAGGCCATACTTTCTAATCCTTCTAAATCTTTCAAACAGCTTCTCTTTCTAGAGACCAAGTATACGTATCTATCAGTCTGTGGAAGCCATTCACGTTCAAATCACCACAAAGACCTTGCTCTTTTGGTAGTCTATAGCATTCTGTTTAAATTAAACCATTAAATCTCATACAGCATAGTTACGTGAAACTATCATAAATAATCTCCACATTTCTATATATTATTGTATGGAATTGCATTTAATTAAGGGACAATCACTTCCGTCCATGAAAGCCAAGGATATCTAAAAAATTTATCATTTCTAGGCAGCTTTCTTCTCGGTCATTCAGTACTACCCTATATCCACAATAGCTCTAGACAAAGGGTAAAGTGAACACATCTGCAAAAAAACTGCAGTAGTCATTGTTAAATTGCCGGATGAAAATTGGGTCCCGTGAGGCATAATGTAAGAATGGCTTTAGTTCAAACCCTAATGTAATGGGTTTTATTCAGATGCGAAGGATGAGAGACGAAGGGAAGTGTAACATACAAACCAGAAGAGACATGGACTGAGCGTCTCAGGTATCCGGGTCATTGGTTCTGAATTCTGTTTAAAATGTTCACAATTACCTGGGGAACTTATTAAAAATACTGATTTCTAAATTTCAACCACTAAAGATTTTATTGATGAGATGTAGAAATAAGTATTTTTAGCTATCCTTTGTGACTTTTTGCAGAACTTTCTGCACGAGTGCTTGAACCATCATTTCAAAATCAATAAACTAAAACAAAAGAGAAGTTTAATGGAAAGAGATATTTTTTAAAGCATTTTAAAAGTTTCAGTTTCCAAGTTTAATTAACATAATTCATTCTAAAATTGTATCTATTCGAAGTACCATTTTTATATAATTTTTAGCATCAGAAGTATTAACAATATTAATATATGTGCAGAAACTATTTTATTATGTATAGTAAGCTACATCATGCCTTTTAATAAGATAAAATTATGTTTACATTATTAGTTTAATAAATTATATCTAATAAATTTTAGAGAGATATTTTTATTATTTTATGTGCATTGGTTTATTGTCTGAACTTATGTCTGCATGAGGGTGTTGAATTCCCTCCCTGGAAAAGGAGTTATAGACAGTTGTGATGTGTCATGTGGGTGCTAGGAATTGCACCTAGGTCCACTGGAAGAGCAGCCAGTGCTCTTAACTGCTGAGCCATCTCTCCAGCTCTATAACTAATACATTTTTAATAAATAATAAAACTTTTAATAAAACTTCGTATACTTTTTCAAATATGCATTAATTTAATTGGACAGTTATGTAATCTCAAATGAAACATACATTAAAAAAATAAATACCTAAGCCTAATTTGTCATTAAATGTTAGGACCGAGAATAAATTCAAGTATTTATGGCTCAACATTAAGGCCACTGAATGAATATAATATATTGTGATATTTCAGAGAGCATAAACATTTTTCTGAAATAAGATTTCTGAATTTTTATAGGTATCATATTTCATTTCTCTTTCAGCAGCATTAATTTCCATATATTTTCTTATAGAAACACCTAAAAATTAAAACACGTTGATATTTTACAATGTGAATTTAATATCTTAACATTGAATAATGTGCAGTCATCAAATTTCAAGTTAGCAAATATTTAATTGTATTTATCAATAGGGATGACTAAAAGAAGAAAATTAAACACTAATCTAAATATTGCAAGATTTCTATGGGTTTTTCAATATTTACTTTTCAAGATATATTGCTGAAGTTCCCAACTAGAAAATTATGCCACTGAAGGTAAGTGGGTCTTCCCATGTCAGTGGCCTGCCTCTGAAGTGGTTCTAGAACTCATAAACTTGATACTGAAGCTAACATGATCTATGTGAAACATAATCATTTATTTAGCCTCTTGATTAAGAAAGAAATCTATCATTTTTACTTATGTATGCTCTCACAAAACTAAAATTTATTGCAGGCAGTCAAGAACTTACCTGCCAAGTGTAGTTACAAATCTGGCATTGTACTCTTCCTTTACCTTGATATGGGGTGTTATTTATTATTAGTTGTCTAGGCTAACCTTGAACTGCCCTTGTAACAAGGAAAAGATCTATAAATTGTAGTCTTCCCAGACAGTCCTCTGAATTGCTGGAAATGCAGACATGTAGCCCCAGACTCAGCTTTATTTGACTTTTGATGTTCTAGATGGGGAGTGACATCAAAGACAACTGGCATCAGAGTTTCTAGGTCAGAAGTTTCAAAGTTACACTCCACAGCTTTTGACAGTTACCAATATGACTGTGAAAAATACTGTCCAGATACAAGGTTCTAAACTCCTCAAGGATCTCAGGACCATCATCAGTAACTTGTGCCAAGTTGGCTCACTTGATCTTGTGCATGACATTTCTCTTGCTAGACAGGTGTTCATTTATCATGAACTTGGTACCTAAACTTAAAAGCATCAATTTCAGTTTTCTCATGACATTGGGTCACTTTTCAAAAGTATTGCTATTTTATTTTGCTTGTTAAAGAACTCTAAAAGCATGTATGCTTTAAGTCATACAAGCCTGGATCTTATCATGGATATTGGTAAGCATGTGGGTTGTCTAGGTGATTTATGAACATATTAAAAAAAATGCTTTTGTGTGTGCATTTTTTAGATCTCCTGCTGTATCTCTCATCCCATGTTTCTCTGCCATGGTAGTTTCTTCCCATTCTTAACTGTCAAGTTGTTTTATTTACTAAATTAATGTGGCTTGATTTTGTTGATTGTCACATGCCTTGCTTAAATACTAGTTGGTTTTGTCTTTCTTTTCTTGGTATTGAAGTTGCAACTGGTAACTTTGAGTATACTTCCCAAGCAGCCCAGTATATCCCAGATCAATAGTAAACTTTTATAATTATTATAATTTTATTATTATTCCCACTAACAAATTAAATAAAAACTACTTTCAGATGTTACTTTACTATGGTACATATCTGCCAAAGAAATAATGTTATGGAAATGCAAAGACCAAGTTATACAGAGAATTAAGATAATTTTAACAATAGCATTAGATGTAAATAGACTCCCTATCTGATAGGCATTGTGCTAAGGGCTTTATATATTATATTGCATTTTGAACTGGCATCTTTCATAAAAAAATGGAACTAACGAGTGTTATTGTGATTTCTGTTGTTTTAAATAAAACTGAAAAAGCCTGGAAAGGTTAATAAATTCTTCAAAGACCTGGAGTTAATAAGGAATGCAGATTCAACCTCCAACAGCAGGACTCCAAAGCCTCTATTCATAGCCAACTAAATTAGACATTGTAAACATTACATTCAAGCACAGTGGGTTTAGAAAATTCTGTGGATTCTTCAATAATTCTTTTTCTCTCTACTGCCTACAGAAAGATTGGAAACAGGAGACTAGCTTCTCTTAGAAACAACAGAGTTCACAGGAAATAGCAGAGCAATGACAGTTTCATAAAACTGAGTATATTTTAAAATCAAGAGATTGATGTTAAAGCTGTTATAGCTGAAAGACTGAGGTGATAGCTGTTATTCTGATGAATATCTAACTAATCTTGGAATAATCCATTTATAGATTGATATGGACTCTGCAATATTCTTCCCCTAAGATGTGTAACTACTGCCCAATATGTTAAAATGTATGACTCATACAACTATTTTTGCCCAACTGAAACAAAACACCTCAGGGCATATTAACCCATTTCCTGGACTTTGACATTTTAAAGGAAAGTAATTTAAATTCAGGTGAATCACTGTTGGCAAGTTGGTAAAGTGCTTAATAAAGTCAAATAGAGGATTATTTAACTTTCATTTCTTGAATATAGAAAATTAGGTATTTAGCTCTTTTCATTGCTGCTTGTCTATGGATTTAAAATAGTTTTACAGACATTGTGCTTTTTATCAAAATATCTTGAAATTTACCCATTGAATGACACTATTGTCTGACCCTATAAATCTGAAGAGAAAAGAAATTAAGACGTTGGTACATAAGAATAAAACATTAACAATGCCAGAGTATAATATAATGCCACAATTTCCTTCTCATGTCACTGTGACTGATCCTCTTAATAGTGAATATATTTGACTTAAATATTATAAAATAATGGTAAGTGCTTATTTATGGAGTCTCATTCAAAACTAACTAGGCACTGTATTTAGTGAATATACTATACTCAAAGTAATGATGTGGGAAAAGGAAATGTATTGATGTGTCACATTTCCATTCTAAAATCTAATAAAAGAACATCTAAAATGCTTGATTATAAATGTATAATTTTCAGATGCTTTTTGTTGACTTCATGTATAAGGAATGAGCTAAAATAATTACTAGTTTTCTAAATCTAGCATTTTCTTTTTATCTTAGGAGACTGAAGATTTCTTTTAATGCTTTCAGCAGATATCTGCTAAATTAATACCTTATAAGTAACTATACTACTGAGCTATATTGTTGAGGTGCTAGTGAAAAAATATTTTCTTTATACAGCACAAACCCATCAGAATCATGAAAGTCAGAATTTCTACACAGGATGTCAGTGGAACACTCTAATCAGATATGAGCCATTCACTTTTTAATTTCAATGACTCTACAAGACCAAGTTACATATGACATTGTCAACAAATTTATTGACTTATTTAAAGCCCTGTGTAATGGATACAGAGCTAAATGTGTGCCTACTTTGCAATGAATACTCTTGCGAAGATATTTTTGGGCCTCACTTAAGTTTTTTGTAGGTTTCCTGTACTTGAAGATAGCAGATGGCCTCTAACATCAAAATTAGATAGCCAAAATAATTGAGTGACCTTGTTCTCATTTATATTATTTTTACTTAGAAAAAAAAATCAGAACTTAATCTCATAAGGTGCTTATTAGCAGAATATGTCTTAGGTAATTGTCAAACAAAACAAAAGCTACATCCTGGAGCTAAGCGGTATCCCATGTGATAAAATGGGTATTTGTTCCCTCTGTCCATTCTCTCTTTTGCTTTCTTTAGTCCTTTTTCTGTTTCTTTCTTTCTTTGGAAAAGCTGAAAAACTTTGTTGTATTTCTTGTTTACATTTAAAGCATCACTTTAAAAATGAGACGTTCAATCTAATTTCAAGTAGTGACTGAATATTTCCTTTTAATGGAATATCATGCCATCAGTTAGTAAATAAATATAACAAGTTTAGAAAGTTAAAGATTCATTATTCTTTATTAGAAATACTAGTAAACATATACTGGAAGATATCAACAAAGTTTACTTACTATATACTGTGTTTTATAGCACCTATCTCATACTTAAGATGCAATAATCTTACCTCTATCCTAATATTTTTAACAATAAGTTATCTTTTTGCAGACTACAGAATACAGTTGCCTATAAGTGCATTGGTAAAATGATCTAATTGAATGTTCATCTGCATGTGCCTGTTTTAGTACCAAGGAGAATGAAAATAAGCATGACCATGAAGCTTTCTATAATGAGTTATATTATTCTTTCAAGGTACAACAAGCAAGTTATTACCAACAGTATTTAATTGCATTTTTCTAATTTATCATTGATGCAAGGACAAAAAGAAAAATAAACAATGGGTTTCAAGATTTTTCCTGCTGAATGAACACTGATAAGAAAATTCTGAATCATTGTTTTAACCAGTTAATACTATTCATGGGCTAATGAACAGGAAGACGACAAATAAATTGAATGGTTAGTGAATCACATTGTTTCCATACCATGCACTGCAGAGACAGCTGATGAATCATCCAACGCCTACCATCAACATTCTCATAGTTTCTGCAGGCCCTCCAATAAGTTACATCATTAACACTGAAATATCCAAGTAAACAAGTATTGATTTACAGCATAAAACAGATTAAAATACTAAAATATCAGGTACTATAAAATATTCTGTAAGGCTTTTACACATTATAAACTCAGAAGATTAAATTGGAGAGGACCATTATCTGACATTAGATATGGTGTCAACCAACACCATCAAATAAACCTATGAACTAACCAACCCAAAGTTCCTAGATACAGAGTTCTCTTTTAGTGCAATAAATCAAAAGCCAATGTGTGCCAGTAACATTATACCATAACAGAGTTCTAGTTGGGACCACCCTCTAAGTTTTCTTTCTACTAATAAAATTTGTTTCTGCAAAACTTATACTTTCTAACTATAAATGATGTAGAATAGGTAAATAAATGTGAATTCATAATTTTCTTTTCCAAATATCAGTTAATTCCCCGTCCTGCAATATGAGTTTTGGTTCTGATTAAATTTTCTAGACTTCACAGAAGAATTTAATAACACTTCTGTTTCTTTTTCTTTTATCTACATGGGATGCTTTCTAGGCTCTCTTTAAATGTTACTAATTTGATCTTCACTCTCTTTATTACCGAGGACAGTCAAAGTCACATGATCTTCATGGCTTTGCTATTATCTAAGAGAATGCCACTAGTATATGTATGTGGGAGATAAAAATAAAGTGTAAACTGTAACTGAAACCTGGAATGTATGATACAGATAAACTTAAAAACTCAGACTCTGTGAGTTATTTTTCTTCTGAGTGTAGTTGTGCTATATGTTTCACAGTTTCAATAAATGCTCAGCTCCTTTCCATTCTTTTCCCAATATCATGATTATCTTTACAGACCAAGAACACAGTAGATGTGTCACTTGGTTGAAGATCTTTAAAATCTTTGTCTCTGTTAGTACAGTTGTCTCTAAGCTATTGAAGAAATCCTTGGCTACAAACTCTTCTTCCATCTTTATTCAATTATAGTTAGTTTCTTTACTCCAGTACAATCAGTTCTCTTTTTGTATATAATTCTTAAGTTCTTTTTTCACAGTAGTGGTCAGAATTGTTAAAACATCCTGTTTTAGAATATTCTTTTCGTGTCTTTTCTTCCAATTAGAATAGAACTTCCTGACATGCAGTAACCATATTTTTCAGTAACTCTTGCCACAATTAAATTCCTGATAAATGTTCAAAATTTAATAAATACTTTTACAATTAATTTTAGTAACTGTAATTACCATGATAAACAAGTATATCTTGCTGTGTAAAACAAGTGATTCAAAAACAAATTGCAGTTTTGTGTAGCTTCCAGTTTATTAAAATCTAGAAGAAGCCTTTTACTTTCAATCTTTTCAAGAATTGTCTTAACTATCTGCATGACTTCTTTTAATACTCCCCATGATATTAAGTGAAAAGTCTGAATATTTCTCCTTGATTTAGATAAAGAAAATAAGACTAGTAGAGGTTAACTTATCATTGTCAAGAACCCAGTGGGTAATACAGTAGGGATTAAAAACACTCACTTTAAATTTACATTGATTAACATATTCTCTCCATGAAACATTCACTCAACAGTAACTTCCCATCTCTTTATGAGGACAAATGAGATAATGTCTGTAAAACAATTTGAGCTACTCAGGAAAAGCAGGCTATATAATTTAACAGATGAATTTGATAAATTGGATTCACAAATAAGTGCATTGGCTCCAAGTCTCTCCACAGAGGAAGCTATTGTGTCACTGTCCCATCATCTTGCCAATTTACTCAAGTCTTCTAGACATACCAGTCTCCTAGAGTGTTCAGCAAATGAACTTCTTGAAAATGAGTTTTGGTCTCAATCCAGTAAATTTTCCTTGTAGTTTCTCTATATTTTGTCTAATACTTCATTGACTCATTATTTCACCAAAATCACAAATTATCAAAAATCTGAATCTAAATATATTTGACTTGTCATAGAGCTAATATCTTAGTAATAGTCTCATGTAACAATATGAAGTTAACATTAAGAACAGCTGATCATTCATAATATTATGACTATGGGTAAGGTGTACATGGAATTTACATATAAACCTCCAAAAAAGTACTTACTGCATTGCAGTCTTTTTCAATAATACCACATACAACATAGGACCCAAGGGCACCCATTAAGTGTTCAATGTTATTTCTATAAGGCATTTTCCCCCACAGAGAGCTTTTTTAGCACTCTCCGATGGGTGATACAATCAATGAGCAGCCTCTAACAATTCTAACTTAACACTGTGGCTGCTATTGAAATAGCATTCCTGTGTGAAGAAGCTGCTGCTATGTGACTGAATATGAATCGAACACTAGTCTGACAAAGCTGGCCATATAAAGCCTTTCACTGTGTAGAAAAAAAAAAAAAGATTCATTTCATTTGGGCAAAAGCGTGATCTGTTGAGCAGAAATAGAGTAGAATGCAATTTGATTTCAGAAGTAAACTCTGTTCCAAGAAAAGTAGCTCTGTATAAACTGAAAATGCAATTTAAAGAACACAATGCATTTAGATTTCAGAATCTACAGTTTCACTTTAAATGAAGTTTCACTTCAAGTAAATTATACCATCACTTTGGGGAATCTCAATCTTGCTTTCTAAGCAATTTACACACATTGATATTCCTTTACACTTTAGCATACACCTCTTTACAAAGGCAGATGAGTACCAGCAGATGGACACCATGACGGGAGAAGGAGGGATTCCCACCTGGTATTGTGTACCCAGGTTTACTAGCTAGATCTATTTTTAATTTTTTATTTTAATTAAAAGAAAAATAGAATAATCAAATTTAACATTTTCTTTATTGTAGTATTTTTGGAAAGTAAACATAATCCAAATTTAAAATAATTACCATTTGCAGAAATTATATAAAATGGGGATTATCAAATGCAAATATCAAGAAAATAATGTCTATATATATGCTATGAGTACAGTAGTCTCATCTCATCTAAAATGTTGCTTTCCATGGTTTCTGTTATACACAGTCAATTGCAGTCTGAAAATAGAGAAGAACACAATAGAATCTTTCCAGAGACCATATGTGTCACATGTGTTAATGTGTAACCATGTGTTACAGTGTATTGTTATGCTTATTTTATTTCACTGCCAGTTGGTGTTGATCACTTACTGCTCAAGTTTATGAATTAATCTTTATCATAGTTCTATGAACAAAAATTGCAGTATTTAAAAAATTTCGTCTTAACTGCAGTTTCAAAGACATAAACTTTCTTAGATTTTCTGCAAGAAAAAAAAATAAATGCTCTGCAAGAATAACAGTTACTATAATTAAAACTGCAGTAAGCATTAACGTATCAGGGAGATAAATAGGGACATAATCTATAAAACATTTGTAATATAGAGTAAAAACTGGTGCCTTCTCATCTCTTCAGAAAGGTGTATTAATAGAATTAATGATGTAGATAGATAATGGTAGATAGGACCAGTACCTAAGAATATACAACTCAGTGGAATGAAGACTGATTTACACAGAAGCACACATCTGACCCTCCTAGGGTACTTGTGGTGAGACTGTTCTGTTTTCTGTATTTCTGTTGATTCTGTAAATAAAGAGCTGTTTTGGTCTGTGTAGAGAACTGTAGAAGTGGGTGGAGAAATCAGAGACAGGTAGAAGGAGGGAAGAGTCAATCAGTCTCCAGCCAGCTGCCAGAGGAGCAGCATGTAGGAATACAGGGATGGGCCATGGGCTACAGCGACATGACCAGATAGATTAATGGAAATGAGTTGAATTGAGATGACAGAGCTAGCTAGTAATGTGCTTGAGATATAAGCCAAACAGCATGAAATTAATACAAGCATCTGAGTTATTCTTTGGAGTGATAAAAGCCATCGCAGACAGGTCAGACCTCTGGCCCAAATGGGGTCAGAAATCATACAGCAAGTACTCATGCAGTTCTTTGCTGTTGTCCTGTTTCATTACTGTTATTACTCTGATTTTACATATTTATATTGTATGAAGCAATTGAGTTATTTATGAAATAGATATATTTTCTTACATCAACCTGTGATAGCTGATAGTTCACAAATACACTGAGCAAATGTTGACTAATTGCTAATTATATGCAAATTATATTTGAAGTGAGAAAACTTATATTGTTAAATAACAACATCAGAATTATAAATGAATTTACATCATCTTCAGCTAAGAGTCACAAAAAGATAAAAATAGTTAAATACAAAAGACTCAAAGGAAATAAATAAGAAATGACAATAGAAAGACAATTACATAATAAATTAACAAACTGAACGAATATTCTTAAGAGACTAACAAAAGGCACAAAAAAATCTTTAGGATATTATATTTACATTACACTTATAAATATGTCACTTCTGTTGACCCCTCTGTCTGGTTCAGGATAGGTTTCCAAAGTATCAGTAAGGACAGATAGCTTTAGAACTCAGCTGAAAGATAAATATTGGGCATCATAGCCCTGATCCTGTGTTTCAAATCTTTTCTTCTTTCTCATTTTTCCTAAGTAACTAGGCACTTCAAACCTTTTTCTCTTTTACTCAATGATTTGTTGGGATTTGATTAAGAACAGCATGCAATCTCAGCACTCCAGGTAGTCAGCCTTTTAATTCTAACATCAGGAATACCATTTCTCACTTCTCCACTGGCATGTTAGTTCTCGCTCCATTGTTTCCATTGTTTTCATTTGTTTGTTCCCTCATATTAATATGTCATAGCTCACAGTTGCTCAGAGATTTCTCATGTCTTTTCTAAAATGTTAGTTCAAGCAGAAGCTAGAAAAGTTTACCTTAATCCTATTCACCAGAGTTCTTTGGTTTTTAACCATTTCTTATATACACTGGTTCATATGAGTGGGTCTCTTATAAGTCTCATTATGAAAAGCATTTAAGTTTGTTCATGTGTGCCCAAGGAACTCAAAACACTACCTTATCTCCAGTAATTCCTCAACACAATGTTTAAGGAGAAAACAAATAATTTCAAGGAAGAATAGAAGGGTCAAGTATAGAGACAGAAATTGCCAGGTAGACACCAAGGCATGATATATTAGACTAGCAGACAGTGAAAACTACATAAACAGAGGAACAGAGTGCTAAAGCTACAAGGGCAATGAGACAAATATTTTACCTACATGTTATTAACTGGAAGTCAGGGATGTTTGGATTAATCCAGACAAGGAAACTTACAGGGAATAATCTGTTGTGGGATCCAGTCAGGTTTCACATAGTAAGGTTGTTAACTACTCACATTTTTATGTTTGAGAAACAATGCCTCTTCAAATGTGCTGCACTCAACCCTTTGAGTTTTCCTTTTTATAATTCATAAACAGGCAATATCCACTGATCCTATATATTTTAAGCTTATATTTTTATTATATGATTTAAGAACAGCAATTATAAAAGGATACTTCTGTGAAAATGATATAGAGAAACAAAAAGTAAGTAGATTACTTAAATAAAAACTCTTTTCCCAGATTGACTCTGTTATCTCATGTATAAATAAAAAGCACATCCAACCACCTGCATAATAAAATGAGAAAATCATTTCTGTTAAATTCTAAAATGACTTCTGTTTAAATAAGAGGTCAGCCTGTCCCTGAGGTATGCATATTATTTTATGGGTACATAACTCACTTGTCATTATTCTGCTTCTGCAACCAGAATGCTTTCTGCTTCCCTCTTTGTTCAAACTGTGATGACATGTTGACACTCAGTCCTATACTTATTAAAAGTTCATATCCTGTCACGCTTACACAGCAAACTTGTGGTTCTTGTCTTTAGAAACTCTGCTCATTCAGCCCAGGGCTAATGCTTTAGACTGGTCTGTATGGCTAAAATAAAAAACTTTAAATTCATAAAGAGTTCATCGTAGTTCTGTGAATGAGTTACATTCCCCAAAAGAGTCAAGGACTTCCAATCAACTCAGACTGTTGCCAAAATGTTTGGTTACACTTCTCAAATGGATAGTAAGACCCTATTGATGACAATTTCTACACAAATCACTGAACAGGAAAAGTCAAGCTTGTTCCTACCCAGAGACTTCACTCTTATAGTGCTCCCAGTACCAGAAGACACTCTGCATTGAACTAATGAAGAACGTTTTTTTTTTAAAACAACAACTCAGCTACAACCCTTTTTGATATACAATTTTGACCTGCCTGCGAGATATGCTGGTTCTGGTGCAATAGTGGCACAAAGCTTTTGGGAGTAACCAACCCACATCTGATTTGACGTAAAGCCATCTCCATGAGATGGGACTCTTTACCAACCTCAGCCAAGGACATAAGACTAGATAGAACACAAATTAGGGGAAATCAAAATACCATTGTTCTGTTACAGAAAAGTACCAAGAAAATGGTGTCTAATAACTTCTGTCCTCACAGATCAGTACCTCAATCAGTCATTATCATAGACACTTTCTCCATCAGCAGAGGGCAATAAAGACAAAGATCCACAATTGGAAAAATGCAGAGTGAGTGAGAGACCTTAGAACAATAAACACGATGTCTTCATCAAATTATTGTCCTTAGAGTTAAGGAAACGCTACTGAAGATGAGGCTAAATGACTGTAAGAGAGAATGGGGAAATATGAGAAGACATATTTGGTATTATGGAAGATATGAAGGACTCCAAGGAACCAAGACCTTTCAATCACAGTAGAACTGGTCTACAATGAACCCATAGAGACTGTGGCAGCACATACAGTCCTTGTATGGGTAGAATCCAGATGGTCTTCCAGAACTGAGAAGGGAGGTAAAGTCAAGCCCCAGCTATAATACAGGTTTCTCCAAATGGTAACTACTTGCAATGTAGTTATCTGCAATGGATATATTTTTTTTTAAACTTTATTTATTTATTTCCCTTGGTGTTTGCCTGGAACTGGAACTACAGACAGTTGTTAGCTGCCATGTGGGTGCTGGGAATCGAACCCGGGTCCTCTGGAAGAGCAGACGGTGCTCTTAACCACTGAGCCATCTCTCCAGCCCCAACTGCAATGGATATATTAATGGAAATGGAAAATTTAGTTTTCTGCAATGGGGTCACACTGCCTATACAAACCACTCTTAAGGGCAGATTCCATGACCAGTATTAGATGGTCAAAGGAAAATTAACTCATTTGAGTCCTGGAGGTTCTTT
Organism: Sigmodon hispidus; assembly: GCA_004025045.1. NCBI lineage: Eukaryota > Metazoa > Chordata > Mammalia > Rodentia > Cricetidae > Sigmodon > Sigmodon hispidus. The sequence goes on from PVIH01008197.1 coordinate 84,305, forward strand.
GTCACATAATACGTTTTTGTGTGGACATTATTTTTTGTTTGTATGGTTTTTTTTTCTTTCTCTTTTTATCTTTCCAGATGTTTAGGATATATATTATGATTTCTGGTGCTGTGTTTTTATGGACTTCCTCTGTGTATGCACATATGTGCCTCTATGTGTTTGTGTGTTTGTGTATCTTGGAATTTTTCTTTTCTTCTTTATATCCTAGTAGTTTATTTGTTTCTCCTTATTATATTTTGTTTTATCATAACTTATAATATATGCTTATATTCTAAAAAATAGAAACACAGAAAAAAGAAAGGAAGAAAGAAAAAGAAAGGCAGAAAGGAAGGAAGGAAGGAAGGAAAGAAGGAAGGAAGAAGAGTTAGGTCTGGGGATATCTGGAAGGAGTCATGAGAGAAGAAACTATAATCAGAGAATACTGAAAAAAATCTATTTTCAATTGTAAATTAAACGTTGAGATAAAAATAAAAGTAGGAGATTAAAAAAAATAAAAACAAACCAAAAAACCAAAACAAACAACTAAAAGATATAGGCATTGTATATTCTTTCAAAGGTGTTTGTAAAGTGACAGCTAAAACTGAACAATAGATTGTTATAAAGAAAGCAGCCAGAAAAGCCAACAGAGAAATGTGAAGTTGGTGTTATGCTTTCATATTCTAGCCTAACTTTCTCAGGGTAAAATGCCACCTAAGTACCAGTAAATAAACAAATACCTGATGAGTTAAATAAATAAGTGTAGGTTGGTTTTAGACATCATACGATATAGAAACAGAGTAATCTTCACAGCACCAATGATGAAGTGCTCAATTTTAACAGGACTGTGTTAACTGTCATCTAATACCTTTACTCCTATAAAACTTTGATAAATGTTTTTACAGTGATTTTTTTTAACATAAAACCTAAGTATATGATATCTCTACCAATAATTAAAACACCAGTGAAGATATGGCTTGGAAAATTGAGCTTGAACCAAGACAGTTCAAAACAAGAGTGTGATCAATTGCAGCATCCTTCATCACCTTAGCATCTTCATATTTTAACTTGTTGTTCTCCTGTGTGTGAAATAAAAGGAAAACACTTGTCTTTCACAGCTGCAGAGTGTCTTACATTTCTTATCATCTGGTGATAGCTCACTCTAAGGTATTCAGTACAGACCTAGTCCAGCTTAAAATTCAAGAAGCAAAGTGACAGCTGCTCTTGTTCTATTGTTATAGTGAACAACTGAGAACCAGAAAAGCAGTGAATTTTCTCTACCTGGAAGCCTTCTTTAGATGATTAAGTGGAATTTTGCATGACCCACTTGTAGCTACACATCCCTCACCTACCAAAGTGTCAGAGAATCAGGCTCTCCAAAAATATTTAATAAATGAATCTAATAGGAAAAAAGAAATCGTTAAATACTTGAATACATACTTCCATCATAAGAGTTATAACGTTATTTTATTCAAGTACCCATAGAATTTTTTGATACTACAAAAGTATCATTGAAATAAATTACATATTTTGCCTGTATACCTCATGGTTTAAAAGTTTGTGTGGACCTGTGAATATACTAAGGATTGTAAGTAGTACTTTATCCACCAAGAACAGTATTTTCTCAAAATGTAGATTTTTTCTTCATATACACAAACATATCATCTTAAGTACACATTTTAGATTATACTATATGTTTTTATATATAATACATTCTATATATGCTTTGAATATATATTTGTTATATATATGTTACACAAATATTTTTGGATAGAATATATTTTTGAATTTCAAAAATATTCACTGTATTAGAAACATACTAAATGAAATCAATTAACATGAATTAGAAACTTAGAATTGTTTTTCTTCTGACTCCTTATTCTTCTTATTTTTATTCTGTACCATACCTGATGATTGCCTTCACTAAATTTAAGAGCCTAATGGTTGTTTTTTCATAGAAAATGTTTTATGCAGGCCTACACTGATAATCTCTATTGGGATGGCAATTATTTTGACTGCCCTTAGTAATCATTTAAAAGAACAGTTTCTTATGATTGGCACTGGGGATTTTGTTAGTCCATGGATCTTGTGTGAACATTGTCAGGCCAAGTGTCTTAACTTAGTCTAATACACACACACACACACACACACACACACACACACACACACAGAGCCATGCAAGTATTTTTAGGTTAATGTACAATATGATTCCTTGAATCCTCATGAAACAAACTTGGTGTTATTACTTTTATTCCTCTTTCTCCTTCTATATATTGTTTTGCCTTCCTCTTTCTAAGTTTGAGCCCCATTCCTGTAATTCTGCTTCCCACTTCTTAGGATATGCATCATATTCCCATTCCAAGTTCCTTTTCCCACATTCACACTTACAGGCCCTTTATACTATCCTGGTTTATGTGGTTACTCCATATCATAATGAAAACCTTCTGGGGTCCAGACCCACATAGACTTTCTCTCAGAGCCTCAGCAAGATGTGCTTCTTCACCAGAGGGGAATTTCCTACTATAATCTCTTCTCAGAAATGAAACTCAGAGCAATTCCTTTTCAATATGTTTTTATTGGTACAGCAACTTCATAACATGATAGAATGGCTATGGCACAGAAATGCAACAATAAAGGCATGGGTCTTATATACCCCACCCAGGCCATTAGGGTTGGGGTTGCTAGGTTACTGAATAAACAATGAAAGGGACCTTGCAGCTCTTTGACCTGCTAATGCCCTTTCCTTAGGAGAGATTTAGTGAAGGCTTAGTTTGCATTCCTAAACTTGCAAGATAAACTTTTGTGTTAAGGAATCCAAGTGCATGGAGGCCTTAGAAAGTTTTCTTGGGTTAATTAGCTCTGGATAGCTCTCTTATCAGTAGGAGAGGTGACTTTATGACTTGTTAGTGAGTTGTCTGTGGCTGACCTTGGATGCCAAAGAGAAGTTTCAAATGAGTTACTACTATTTTTACTAGCAAGGGTAATAATAGGAAAGGCAGACAGTGAGTCTGCTGTGGGCAGGGGGAACAAAGGTCTGGAAGATTTTATCTATGTGACCGTTTTCTCACCAGGATAGGGATATATATTTCTAAGGAAATAATAGAGGGGGCTGCCTTCATACACAGAAATCCTCTGTAGGAAGAGGTCAGCATCTGTAAGAACAATTAGCACCAAGACTCCTTGAGCTTGTCTTTCCCTCCATCAGAGGCTCTTAGGGTCTGCCTTGTGGTGCCATCATTTCTACAACATATTTCTGTGGCTTCCAGCAGTATTGTATGCTCAAATCTGAGGATTTGAAGATAGGTATTACAGGTGAGAAAGAACATATACTCTTTGTGCTTTGGTATCTAAGTTACTTCATTCAACAATTTCTTTTCTAAGTTTATCATTTCCTGCAAATTGTATGATTTTGTGTTTCTTTATAGCTTGGTAATATTTCACAGTATACATATTCCACTCTTTCATTATCCATTCATATGTTGAAAGAAATTTAGGTTAATCACTGCTTCGAGAATTGGAATTAGCCTCTACAAGGAATAAACTCTCTTTTCTAGTGGTCTCTTGTAGAGTCCTCATCTTTGATACTATCTACACATATACACACAAGTGATAAAAATACACTATGCAATTCATGTGCACCTGTATGTCATCATCTTGAGAGTGGGGCTGAGATGGGAAGATTTTGAGGGAGTGCATCTCAGAGGGGAAGGAGAATAAAAGGAAAGCAATAGAGAAAAGTAATAATACTTCTACAGAAATATTTTTAAAAGACTACTACAAAAAATAAAATACCATGAAATTTGGAAAAATAATATTTGCTAAATGCAATGCTTGGAAAAATACAATATGTATTTAGGATATTAAATACTGAGAACAAACCAGAATTTTTTTAAAAAATCTATTATGTCTATATGTGCATGATAGTGTGGATACAAATATAATAAGAGGTTGTTGGATCCATTGGAAATAGCACAATTATGAGTCACTTGATGTGTGTGACATCAATACTGGTAATGGATATTGGGTTTTTTTGTAAGAGCAATATCCCACCTTAACTGCTGAACCCCTCAGCAGGCCCTGTAACCCAAATTTTAGAATACTAATTTGTTGCATTCCAATTTTCACTTTTGAAAGTGCAAGTAATTTTATAATTACTTCACTAATTTTCCCAGATAAGAATTTTAGTGGTTAATTTTCACATTCATATTAATTGGACTGATCATTCCCTAAGGAATGAATGAGGTACACCAATGGTATTGTATGAAGGTGTTTGTCCTGAAGTTTGACAGATATTCACTATATTATGGTTGAGGTCCTATACATAGTGAAAAAGAAGAATAAAGAAAACAAGCTGAGCACAGGCAATCATTTCCTTCCTCTTCCTGGATGCCAACACAATGATGAGACTAGACACTTCATGCTCTCCCCACCATACCCTTCCTGTCATACTGTTAGTCAAATCAGTCCTTCTGTTAAGGTGCTTCTTGTCAGGTGTTTGATCACGACAATGTGAACAGTAACTAATGCAACAGCTACTCATCTCTTTTAGAGAATAAGTATTTATCTCAGCCTGCTACACTAGAGAACCAAGTTACTCACAGCTAATCACTTTGCTTTCTTATGGAAACATTGCTTTACACTTGTGTTCAGTCACATTTAATAAAGACAAATCTTTCTGGAAGTTCTAATCCCTTAGGTATTTTTCAAACGCAAAGGCAGAATTTTCAGATACTCTGCAAATCCATGAATTGTGATGTGTTGTTTGCTTCTGTTAGACACAGTACATCACTTGGTGTTCAGACATCAAAAAGCTCCTCTCTTATTTTTAGGATTCAGGAATCAGGGTGTAATTATTGTGAAAAGGCAAACCTTTTGTTTAAGATTGGCTGCCCAGTTTCTTGGGTACTAAGTGTGACAAGCTCTGCAGGTGTACCGACTTCTGCCTATTGATACAAATTGAATCTGAAAATAGCAATTTATTCAGCAAATCAAACCAATCACTGCAGTGCACTTTTCTCTCTTAGCTCTTATTTCCCACCATCCACCTTCCAACACTCTGAAGGTTCAGTTTTATAGTAACATTTCTTTTCTAGCATGAGGTTTGGAGAGGCTGTCATGGCAAGCCTCTTTTTAACCTTAGCATTGAGCTTTTCTTTTTCATGGCCATTTATTTACAGATACTACTTATTCCAAGCCAATAAAATAAAATAAAATAAATGATCAATACATTTTTCAAATAGTGTTTCAGTTCCCAAATCCACTCTCTTTCTTTCACGTTTCTTTGCCCCTAAATAAAACAATCACATTACATGCTTTGTAATACATTTTCATTACCCCAATATCATACCTGAAATTCTACAGTGAAGCTGCTTCTTATATATGCTAACATAATCTGCTGACAGGAAATAGGAAAACAAAGAACCGAGAAGGATTTTTGAAGTGAATCTTTTTCCTTTATCACTTATTTGAAGTGACACCTAATAGTCAAGGATCTGACATGAGTAAATAAAAGATGGCTTGCCTGAAGGGAAGCAAAGAGAGCTGAGAAGGCTCAGTCTGTATCAAAGCTTGGATAAATAAGTGGTCACTCTCCAACTTTGGAAACAGCACATATTCTTGGCACTTGACCAATTGGACCAAACTTTCCAGTCTCCTTCTTTACAGGATCACATTTGCTAACCTCTGGTGGTTGCCATGGCAGCAGGGAGCTCATAGTGGGTAGGGAGGATCATAATGAAAGTTGAAAAACATTTAAAAGCAAACACGTTGGACTTCTCCGTGCATATTTAAATGTAATGTAAGCAAAGACAAAAACTGTCAGGATTTATTTTTAATTTTTATTTTCAATTGCATTGTACTAGCACTTAAATTGTGCTTCAACAAGTCTGTCTTTAAGAAATATGTCTGGAAAAGGAAAAGGAAGGATGGATGGAAATGATCCAGGGGAATATGTACAGTGTTAGAGAAAGTAGTTGCCCTGGTTGCTGTAATTGATTTTATGCCTCATCACTTTAGAAGAGTGAGGCCTGAATAGCATCAGGCCAAATGTAGGAGACTAAATACCTTATCAAGAAGCCAGCAGAAGGTGGCTTGGATACTTTACCTTAAGTGAGTGCTTTCTAATTTCAAGGGAGAAAGTGGAAAACCCTGATCAGTCAGACAAGTCTCTCTGACCTTTGCACTCATTGCTATGTCACAAATGTCCTTTCCCCTCAAAAAGAATTGAATAAATAAATATGAAAAATTTATTAAAAAAGTAAACAATTATAGGATTTCTTCATTTCTTTTTCATGAGTTTTAAAAAGCTTCGCTGTGAAGATCTTTGCCTTTCTTGATTCATTTACTTTCTAGGTATTTTATTTATGGAGCAATTGGGAATGAAATCTTTAATTTGTTTTTTTAGCATGTATATGATGGTGTATTTTAAAAATACAGATTTTTATAAACTGATTATTTCTCCTGCATTGAAAATATGCCTGACCCAGTCTTGAGTGGGAAAGCAGAGCTGCCTGGAGTGGATGCTGAACTAAGCTACATTGGGACCTTGGTACCTCCTGCCCTTGCTGGGGAGAAGGGAGAGTGGCTAGGAGGGGAGGGAGAGGGAAGGGAGTTTAAACAAGGATATGCATGGATAAAATAATATGACTTCATTCATAATAAAAAAGAAATTATGCTGAAAAAAGGAAGATAAAAAACCAAACAAACAAACAAAAAAGAAAATACGTTATGTTAACTTCAAGAATTTTCTGGTTGGCTGTTTCAAATGTTGCTTTTTAGATTTTTTGTTATGTTGTTGGTTTGGTTTAGTTTTTTGTTGTTTTCTTTCTTTTTTTAGTTTTTGGGACTTCTTTTTCATAAGATTTGTCTGATTCTGCCACCTAAATTCTGAGAGTAAAGGTATGTGTTACCATGGCCAGAGTATAAGATATTTTTTAATTTATTTTTTATTAAAATATAATGAAAATATTTTCTTGAAAATATTACCTTCTTCCTCCAATGTCTCCCAAATATCAACCTAATAACCTTTCTTAATTATTATTAATATACATACAAAAATGATATACTACTAATATATGCAATATATACCAGTAATATTATATAAAACATATATACTAACATGTATATAAACACAGCCTTCTGTATCTGAAAATATAGGAGTAGTCTGAATTTTCTTTCCTGTTTCTATATTTCTTATCTTTCTGTTATGTATGGCACGAAGGCTTCAAGTACAATATGGAATAACTATGAAGTTTGCAGCTTTATCTCATTCAAGATTTTAGAAACACATTTGGTATTTGTATATTTACTATAGTGTTAGCTGTAGGTTTTTCATATTTATTTGTTGTACTTAGTTATGTTACATCTGTTCTTAGTTGTTCCAAGACATTTATCATGAAAGAATGTTAAATTCTGCCAAATGTATTTTCTCTATCTATTGTGTTCTTAAGACTACTTAGATGATATTTTACAATTTTCACTTCACTATGTTGAGACAGTCTTGAGACATTGGCATGAAACCTAATTGATCACTTCCTAAATTGCTGAACTAATATTATTTTTTAAACCTGTATTATTTAAAATAATACATAGATTCAATGCAACCTTTTCAAAATTCCAAAGATGTTCTTTCTAGAACTTTAAGAAACTATTCAAAAACTTATATGAAAACACTAAAGAGAAAATGGCCTGAGGTGGTGGGAGGGGGAAGGAACCTTGAATAAGGATATACAAGGGTAGAAAAATGTGACTTCTTTATTCATAATTAAAAAAAAGAAAGAAAGAAAGAAAAAAAGAAAAAAAATCCCACTAAAGTCTCAAACATCCAAAGCAGCTCTTATCAGAATGAACACTATTTGAAAGTATGATAATATTAGGCCTCAATTTATATGACAGAACTCTAATAATTGGGTGGTATAATGCTACTATAAAAACTATAAAAATAGGCATGTACATCAATTTAACAGATTAGAGAAGCCAAAATAACAATTTTGGCAACTGAGTATTAAGAATGATATCAAACATACAAACTAAATATAAGACATTTTATTTAGCAAACAGTGCTAGCAAAACTAGATATCCTGTCCATAAAAGAATTGAAAAAGGTTCATTTTTGTTCCATAAACAATAATAAATTTACAATGAGTGAAAGACCTCAATTTTAAACCACAATGATGGAACTTTTTTTTTTTTTTAAAGGTTTAGGCTGGGCATGGTATGTATGCCTTTAATTCCAGTACATGGGAAGCAGAAGTAGATCTTTATAAATTAGAGACCAGCTTGATCTGCTTTGTGAATTTTAGGACATCCCGGGCTACACATAGAAACACTGCCTCCATTTATAAAAAACTCAAGCCCTCAAAAGCCACCAAAGAAACACCAACAACACAAATCCAAGTAGATCAAAGACCTCAACATAAACCCAGCCACTTTAAACTTGATAGAAAAGAAAGTGGGAAATACACTTCTACGAATTGGCACAGGCAACCACTTCCTAAATATAACACCAGTGGCACAGACACTAAGACCAACAATCAATAAGTGGGATCTCCTGAAGCTAAGAAGCTTCTGTAAAGCCAAGGACACTGTCAATAGGACAAAACGACAGCCTACAGAATGGGAAAAGATTTTCACCAACCCTGCAAGTGATAGAGACTGATATATATATATATATAAAGAACTCAAGAATCTAGAGCCCAAAACCTTGAATAACCCAATCAAAAAATGGGATTCAGATCTAAAAAGGGAATTCTCAGCAGAAGAACTACGAATGGCTGAAAGGCACCTGAAAAAGTGCTCATCATCTTTAGCCATCAGAGAAATGCAAATCAAAACAACTTTGAGATACCACCTAACACCTGTTAGATTGGCTAAGATAAAAGGCACAGATGACAGCCTATGTTGGAGAGGATGCGGAGCAAGGGGAACACTCCTCCATTGTTGGTGGGAGTGTAAGCTTG
>PVIH01008198.1:0-93232 GCA_004025045.1 Sigmodon hispidus
AAAATGATCAGATGTGGTGGGAGGGGGAAGAGACCTTCAATAAGGATATACAGGGATGGAAAAAAAATTCAGAGGGAAAGCTGAACACAAAGAAAATATATGTGTAGTAATCTTATTTGCATTTCCACCCTTGATAAGCCATGCTTATGATTATTATCCTCTGTATAGTTATTGTTAACTCTTCGGCATTTTTTTTAAAAAAATTCTTTTTACTGTTTTTTTTGATAAATAAAAAAAATACAGACAAATAAACCCTATTTGCATGATTTTAACCCCTTATGTCTGGGTTTGGAAATCTAAGAAGGTGTTATATAATGGTGATGCTGCTGGCCTAGATGCTACACTCTGAGAAGTATAGGTGAAAGTAAAATGAGTTGGGCTCACTTAGTTTTCTGCAAAAAAAATATTACGTATTCCCAACCTTTCACTGTCTAATAAACAAATTATTCAAGCTGTATGTGCACTGTCAAATTGTGTGGTAGTGCTGAGGATATAGCTCAGTGGTTGACAGAGTGTTCAGCATGTACATGGCTCAGGGTTCAATCCCAAACAGCAAAGTTATCTCTAAATTTAAATAAAAACAACTTCTTTTAATGCAATACATGCAAAATATTATCATTTCATAGGGCCCATGTGACTGTCATTGGGATATTTTGCATTTTGTGTTTCTCCTTCTTCGTAAGAAACTATGCTTTACACTTACACTTAGCACACAAATGCTCAGTTGCCTCGGGCAGTCTGAGCTCTGCATTTATGTCAAAGCTCAGCAAGAGAGATCACTCTCTGTGTCTTTAAACATTTTGTTTTTAAACATGGTAATTTGAAGTTCCAAGGAAAAAATATTTAAATAGACATACAAAATAGCAGAGAGCAATACATTTTTAGTGAATGTCAGGCAGGCCAAAAAATTAATTGGTTTACAACCATGCCATTATAATAAGCATTCAATTATCCAAACCAACTTTTGTACATCATCTTCTACAGACTTCCATTTGGGAAAGTCACATTACTGTATAGAAGATATCCTTATCTTTATTTAAATAACAGTAGCATCTGAGGTGCAAGAAGTTCTAATAGAGCATAAAAGTTGTTTCTTCAGCTAAGATGATTAAAATTATCCTAGGCCTCAAAAAGTAGATACTTGGTGTTTATCTTAGTATAAAATATTTATTGATAAAGATGAACAAAAACCACTGGGAAGATAAGGAGTAGGAAATTCCCTATAACCTCACACTATTTTTATTTCACTGTTTATTTTGTATATTTCCCTATCTGTAATAACCATAATGTTAAAAAATCATGCATGCTCAGTGAATTGCTTTGCTCACTGAATAATGTCGAATGAGCATCATTTACATGCTCTTATAAATCACTCATTTTGCATATTGACTAGCAGCTGTACCACAATCTCAGGAGCTCTCTTTTACTAATGCTATGATGGTGGAAGTTTTCATTTTTTGAGTTTGGGTACCACTATATACCCAAGACTGGCTTCAAACTCTCAAAAATTCTCTGTGCCTAAGCTTCCCAAGTGGAGAATTGTAAATATGCACCACAGTGCCTGGCTCTGTATCCACCCTCCCAATGAACAGTTGACATTTTTATGCTAGAAGCAACACTGACTTACAATGAAGAAATCACATCAGAAATTAGGTGGCACATTCCATGCCTTCCTTCTGCTTTACAGTCTCTAATCAACCTTGTTCTTGCTCTCAAGTACTGTACAATGCAACTGCCAAAGTTTTTAGCCTTTATGGTTTATCACAAATGCCTGATCATGCTTGCATTTTTAGTGAAAAATTATGAGCCCTAACTTCAGACAGGGACAAATTAGGATTGGTGCAAAGGCTAAAGATCCACTTTTAACCATCTCCCCAGATGATTCTACTGCATTCTCTATTTTAAGAACCACTTCTCTAGCCCTTAGGTCATGTTTTGAAATAAAATTGATTGTATATTTCATTTACCTGCATCAAGTGCTCAAGGAAATACTCTAAAATAAATAAATGCAAACAAAATTATCACTCTGAACCAAATTTCTACTTCTAGCAGCCAAAATCTATTTTTAAACTCCCTGTAGTTCTTATTATAACAAGCTTAATATTCTAGTACATATTTTCTTTCCTAATACATTTTTAAAAAGGAAATGTGGTTAGTGTTTTGCATGTTACAAATGGAAGGTTCCACTTTGCAGCTGACTGATAGAGAAGCATAATTTTCTCTGGACATGGATGGTATTTGGAAAATTGTGAATAACCTCTAAAGTCACCATCAGTCACTGGTAGGTTAGTGTGAATACCCTCAACAGCAGTATCTATTACCTTTAATTTGGGTTTGAGGAGATGGAGGCCTAAAAGAACTAAGTATATTTGGTGAGAATTTCTTACTTTTGCTTAAAATTTTCTGCACAAATCAAACCCAGATTTAATCAGCCTCTCTCCCATGGCATCTGACAGAAAAACAGACAATCCAGAGAAAACAAAACATATCACAGCTCTTCCACTTTGTTCAGAGGCCTGAAGTGATGAGCCACAAAGAAACTCATATTCTAAATCTTTGATGCAACTTGTGAAATATTCCACAGTAGCAGGACACCAGCCTTCCTCCTATTTTTGAAAGAAGACAAAGGAAATTCCAACACCATATTTCTGCCTAGAAAATCAAAGGTAACTGGGAACCTTATTATCTCTGAAAAATTATTCTGAGACTTTAGAAAAACTCCATCTCCAGTGGTCAATGACTTTTACCCAGAATACAAACAAAATAAACTACTTTTAACTGTACATCAATCCATTGTGAATATTGTCACAAAAAAGAAGAAAGTATGACAATACGCAATGCCATATTGCATAGTAATGTTATTGTTTGAGCAGATTAATGTTACCACATAGTGACTTTGTTTGGTTCTGGATCTCTCTGGTTTTGGAAAATAGTCATATTTTCACTGTCCAGCTTGTTTATGTCAGAACTACTTCCTGGATTTTATGAGACAAGATTGTACATAATCCCTTGAAGGAAAAGATAAAGTCTGCCATTGTTTTTGTTATCTCCACTGGAGTAGACACAGACATATACTTGCCCAATGTGCTTATTAAATGTACCACATATACACATGCAAACACTTACTTCTGCTTTGCAGCCTTTCTATTTTTGTTTTTCCGTGACAGTACTTTGATGATAAATAGTGAGGCTTTGATAAAAGAGTAGACCCAAGACTTTGGGTAAGTTAGCATCATATGATCAACATTGTTAGCCTTATCATGCTTTTCCACATTTCTTAATATATGCACTCATAAAAATAAATGCTTTTACTACATATGAAGGAAGTTGTCCCTGAAATAAGGCATGACCACCACTGGGAAGCTAGAAGGTAATTCACTATTCATATATAACTTTTTTATCATGTTGATTTGTTAAAGGTGTAGTTTATAAACATTATCATAAATTAATATTAATACCAATCAACAAGGAAGAGAAAAAACATTTCCTTTTGAACTAGAATCACAGGCCTAGATATGGGTAGAGTCATGTAACATAGAACAAAAGCAGTGCTCTATAATCTAGACAAAGATCTCTATTCTCAGGTGCAGAAATGGACTTGAGCAATCATTTTTACTCTTGGGCTTGAGTTTTCTACTATTCAAGAAGAAAAGTGTTAGACTAGGTTTGTTCATAGTCTGCTAGGCTTTTATAAATAATAATAATATTATCATAAATATAAATCCATGTTTTCAGACATCTTACAATCTAGTGGATGTGAAAGTCAATGAATTTGTAGGACATTTGAAAATGAAGAAAACAAAGGTGAATAAAGCAATGCAAGGCAGAATGTAAGAAGAAAGGAGAATAAAGATACACGGAGGAGAAAATGGCCCTCTGAGAAGATACCGGAGAAGAGCTCTGTGTGATGTTATGGCACAGCTTATGCAAATGGTTGGGAGGAAAGTATTTCAGAAGCAGAAAATAGAAAAATGCAGAATGTCTAAGACAGACACACTTGCTCTTTTCAAATAACAGAAAGAAGTTCAGTATGTCTAGAGTGGTGAAAGGAAGAAATATATGTCTGAAGAAGTATTTCAGATGGCACACTGGATTCTAAACCTTGAAGGCTATGTATTGTAGCCTAGACATCATGGAGAATCTTTAGAGACATCTACATGGGAAACAAATGATCTGTTTATATTTTTATGGTCAGGGAAAGTGTGCCAAGGTGTGCACCACAGTGAGTGACAGTAATAGCATGGCCCATAGCGACAGTGAAGAAAAAGAAATTAAGACTCATTTCAAGTACAGTGTGGTCATCAAAATGACTTGGCAGCCAGGATTGGTGTCACAGGACTGCAATTCAAATTGTTCAGGAGACTCAGTTAAGAAGATTGCAAGCCCATGTCTGCATGGTTCACAGAGTCACGTGAAAGCTGGCCTGAGTAACTGGCTGAGAGCCTGTCTCAAAAGGCAGACAATTATTTGTAGGCTCCATCCCCAGATTGAAAGAAAGAAAGAAAGAAAAAAAGAAAGAAAGAAGGAAGGAAGGAAGGAAGGAAGGAAGGAAGGAAGGAAGGGAAGGAAGAAAAATAAATAAAGACAGAAAATAAGTTAGATATTATGGTACTTATTGTAGATACCAAACCCATGTGCAAAAGTAAAATTGACCTGTACTTTCCTTTTCTGATTATGTCTTTCCCCTCTTGCTGTTATGGAGAAGGTTATACTAGTCTCATAAAATAAATTGTATAGCCTTTCCTTTTTTCAAAACTGTTAATATAACTGGGATAATTTAATTGTTGAATGTTAGGGAAAATTAGCCAGGAAAATCACCTAGTCACATAGGCTTGGAGTCTTAGGGGAGGAGTGTCTTTTATAACCACTTCAATATACTTAAGCCTACTGGTTTATTATGGGTTTTATAATTTTTCTCTTGAAACAATTTTGATAAATTATATATTTTATTAATATATCCATTACATTAATGTTTTCACTTTTGTTGTCACACAGTGGCTCCATATTCTTTCCTGAATTTTTGAAACTTTTATTTTTATCTATTATCATATTGACTTTTATTATTCCTGATATTACTTGCATGTGTCTTTCTTTCCTTTTTTCCTTTCCCTATTTCAACAAGGATCATGATTTAACCTTGAAAAAGGCTGCACAGAAAGTAACTTAGAACTACTTGGAAATATATCAGTTTGATAGTATCACCCAAGCCATCCCCATTATTTCTTTTTATGTAGGGAGTTCTTAAATTATATATGTAGGTAGGAAAGCTATGCATAGTGCTGTGAGAATAAGGAAAGTTTTGTATTTTTAGGAAACTAATAGGAAATTAAAAACCTAACATATTCTTTCATCAGGCTGTACACATCCATGTGTGCTATGCTGACAGTAGATGAAGAAGAAATTTAAATATTCAAAATAATTTAAATATTCAAAATAGACTTATAGAAGTATTGTTTATTATACAGCAGAATGCTCAAGGAACAATGATATTTTCTCATTGACTGTCTGAAATGGCCATATGGTACATTTATATAAAGAAAAATACTTTAAAACAGAAGATGAAAATACACAGCCAGGTTTGAGCAACTTGATGACCTTAAATTCTTCTCCTCTATAGGCACAACTATCATAATTATGGATGAAAGCTATGACTTAGAATGCTCCAGTTTTTAATCTTGTATTTGACCTGTAATCAGATGTCACTATACTTAACTATGCCTCATTGCCATCATTTATAGAATACTATTAATATGGCTTTGTTCAGTGGATCCAAGAACCCCAGAGAATATCTCATCTCAGCAAACCCCTACACAGTTGTTGATTCTTTTTATTTTACCATGGTGGCTGTATTTCTAGCTGTTTCCACACTTCATTTTCATTGATTAAAGCCTAAGGAAAACTTATTTTTAAAAGTTTAAAGAAAAAATGTTCAGTGCTAGGTAATACTTAAATTGGAGGGAAAGATAGAAGAAGACATACCCAACTGTGTGGATATATATCACATATTTAATAAAACCCAAATATTGGGGAGAGAGCACCCAGTCAAATCCTAGGCAGACAGTTCAGGAAATTCTTAAACCTTGAATACCAAGATGGGTATATAAGGGCTTGTAGAAACCCAGAGAGAACAGAAGCAACTGGGAGAAGCAACTGGCAACCAGGAGTGAGGCTGAGGAAGTTGCAAGACAGCTGGGTGAGAATTGACTGCGGTGCTTCCTCTCTCTGATATTTCAGGTTTTTACTAAATATGTAATATATATCCACACAACTGTATATCAGAGACAATCTTACTGAGCTGATAATATTGGATAAAATTGTTTTTAATGGAATTGGTAAACATCATCCAAATTATGCTCCTCTTTATATATTTAGGGCAGTAGCAAAGTTATTATGGAATAAGAAATTTGAAAAATTAAATATCATCAGACTTAGTGCTATTAGACAATTAAAGAAGATATGGTTGGGTCTAAGAGCTTAATAAATCTGCTAAGCAATATTTCATTTACTAATGTTTATTCAATAGAATCAAGGTATCTCAATGTTTATTGAATATGCTATTTTTTATTTTTAAATAAAGTCTCATTTTTTTATCCATGTATCCCCTTGTTCAAACTCCCTTCCCACTCCTGCCCCTCCCAGTTACTCTCTCTTCTCCTCATCTCCTCCCCAGCAAGGGGAGGAGGTCCCAAGGTCCCAAGGTGGCTTAGTTCAGCATCCATCCAAGGCAAGTCCACTTTCCTCATCCCAACATCAAGACTGGGTCAGGTGTTCGTCTAGAGGGAATGGGCTCCAAGGTACTGGACCAAGCTGTTTTAGATCCCAAGCTGTTCAGTGGTTGTGGTTTGCAGCTTGGTCGTTCTTAGCTTTTTATTTAAAATCCACTAATGAGTGAGTATATCCCCTGCTTATCTTTCTGGGTTTGTGATACCTTGCTCAGGAGGATATTCTCCAAATCCATTCATTTGCCTGCAAATTTTAGAATATCATTTTTTCCTTACTGCTGAGTAGTACTCCATTTTGTAGATGTACCACAGTTTGTTAATCCATTCTTCAGTTGAGGGGCATCTAGGTTGTTTCCAGGTTCTTGCTATTGTGAATAATGCTGCTATGAACATGGTTGAGTTAATGCTTTTGGGTTACAGATGTACGTCTTTAGGGTATATGCCCAGTAGTGGTATTGCTGGATCCTTGGGGAGATTGATTCCGAGTTTTCTGAGAAACTACCATACTGCATTCCAGAGTGGCTGAACAAGCTGACACTCCTACCAACAATGGAGCAGTGTTCCCCTTGCTTCACAACCTCTCCAGCATAGGCTGTCATTTGTGTTTTTAATCTTAGCCATTCTGACAGGTGTAAGGTAGTATCTCAAAGTTGTTTTGATTTGTGAATATGCTATTTTAAGGACAAGTCTTTTTAGTCACTTTGTGTGTGTGTGTGTGTGTGTGTGTGTGTGTGTGTGTAATTTAATTTTCTTCATTATTTTTAATTTAAAAACTTTAGTCTTACATTTATTTACATTTGCCAAAAAAGACTAATCTATAACATCAGTAATATTTTAGTAATATATGTATACACATAGAAAATAGGACATCTGAAAAACAGTATCCATTAACTATACAATTCACAATAAGCAAGTGAAATATTATGCAGTGCCAAATGAATATTCTGTTTGGCTTAAAGTCAAATGAATTTTTAATAGTTTGTAAAGTAACTAGACATTGGAGAAGGGTTTCTTTTTAGATCCAAATACAATTTTCAAGGTTAAATGTATTTTCATTGTCTGTATACTATTCAGAGCATGCAAATTACAACAAATAGTAGATAAATATTTTTTTTTACCCTCAATGAGGGCTCACTCAATCTGTGTCAGTGTTTAAAGAGAAAAAGAAGTTCTTTCAGTTGATGTGTTTCAGTTGATGTAATTTGGAGGTTAACTGTGGTAATTTGTGAAAAGCAAAATCTCAGAACTTTTTCCATTATTGCTTAATCTACTGTGTCAAAAACTACTTTGCTTTCCAAGAATTTTTTTTGTATCTTCTCAGTTTTTGAGTTTCTATTTTGCCAAAGTTCAGAGGTGTCTCAGAGCACAAAGTTCAATTTTCTTTTGGCCTTGGAGATTTCCATTCAGAAAACAAGAGGCTACATTACTTCTACAATATGCACACCAGGAGATGCAAGCTGAGAAAGCTCTAAGGAATGCCTAGTGTAAACATAGCTTAGTCCTGCACTCCCAATCTCATCACAGAAGAAAGCAGCATATAATTTGTCTCAAGAGCCATACAATAAGAAGCTTGAGAAAGTTCTCCATTATTATCTTTCAGAACAGAAATATGCCTATGACTATATTACAAAATAAGGATAAAATTGTCAGAACACAGACATCTATGGGGATGAGAACGACTCACATTGTTAAATCCCTCCCTATTGAGTGATAAGTACAAGACATATGGTCCTGCTTAATCCTCACAAAGACTTCGCAGCATGAAACCTGTTGTCCCCATTTTATAGCTAAGAAAACTGAAGCATGTAGAAATTTATTAGTCAGAATACATACAGGCAGTGAACAATAGAAAAGCATCAAATGCCAGATCCTTTGTTTCAGGGTTCCCTTTTCAGTATACAGCCTCTTCAGAATATCTACTAAGACTCAGCTACAGAAGTGGGTGTCAGGTTTCAGGTGCAGAAAGGTCACCAGTTAAAGAATGAGCTCTGCAAAATCTATAGCCTCGTATGAAGAAACTGATATCCAGTCAACCTGAAAATTAGAAAATGATTACACAGATAAATCCAGGGACATTACAACTGGGCCATATTGTTGTTGAATGAAGAAATATATGAATAAGTGAAGGGTATACCACAGAAAGCAATTTTCATAAGGAAATAGTTGAAATCCATTTTCCTTGAGGCTTATAAACAATAACATACTTAAAAGTATGAAGGGACAGTCTTTTCAGAGGCACCCCGCAGCGAATCTATTTGTAAATGGAAGTACCATTATGCAATAGAAACAATCTTCTCTAGGACAGTCTTTCCTAGAGTTTTGATTTCATTCTTCTGGGTATCTCAAAGCAGGGAACCCTAATTACCAAGCCTGCCCCAGACAAATGGTTATTAATATTAGGTACTTTTTAGATGCTGAAATTTACTATATTTTGATTTTATTTGCTATGAACATTGGTGTTTTTTACATTATCCCATCAGAAGTAAAGCTATGAAAGTGGCAAGCTTCCATGTCGAGCTTACATTTCTTCCTTGGAATGAAGGAAATTTCAAGCATGGTAAGTTTTCTCAAAGTCCATTACAATTAGAGTCTCAATTAATTTTTATTGAATTTAATTGACAGAAAATAGGTGAGAGTCCCAAGTCTATTATTTATTATTTATTGTGTGGCTTTGGGCAATCCACTTTAACTCTCTCCTACCCAGAATTCTCATCTGAAAGAAAGGGAGTAGAAATTCTTCAGGGAAGGGACCATGTTTTCTTTACTTCTGTATTTCTAGTAATTGATAAATTAATATAAAAGAAATCATGGGATTATGGAAGACAGAGAGCTGGCTTCAAGTTACAGTAAGGTGATGAATTTAAAGAAGAAAAAATTTAATCATTTCATCTACAGTAAAATCTAATGATGTTTTAGTCTTTGCTACCTTACTATTAGATGTACTCATTTCTTACTATTCTTTATAAAACTCTTTTCATCCTACTTGCTAAGAAAAACAGCATTAAAGAGTAATATATTCTACAAAAATCAAAAAGATTTAACTGTAAGTTAGGTTCAAGGAAGCAAGTGGACATTATACAGTGGCAGCAATAATAAAGATTGTTTGGGAGATTACAAAACCTTTATAAATTACCCAGAGAAATCCAAATGATAAAAAAAACAAACAAAAAATCACTACAATTGTACAAAGCTGCTTATGATTTACTCAAGGTGTCCTTGGAGTACTACTCAGCAGTAAGAAAAAAATGATATTCTAAAATTTGCAGGCAAATGAATGGATTTGGAGAATATCCTCCTGAGCAAGGTATCACAAACCCAGAAAGATAAGCAGGGGATATACTCACTCATTAGTGGATTTTAAATAAAAAGAAATAAATGCATCATATAGTTAATACATCTTGAATAAATGTAAAAAAATTAAACCCCTTTTGTAGTGGAGAACAGGCACTATCACTTTGACCTAGAGTCATGGTCTTTAGGCCTTAAAGCCCCAGTATTGTGGGGTATGGTTGAAGGGCTGCTTAAGATAGGATTGCACATATGTGTATGCTGAAGACCCCCTTTTCTTCCTGTTCTCTCTCTTGTGCTCTTGGACAGAGGACCTGACCCACTGAGCTATTGAGAAATAAAATAATTTCAAAGAATAAAGTCTAAATTACAATAAATTTGTAAATACACTATTGGAGGCAAATATAATAGATATTTAAATGAAGGCTAACTTATTAAAATAGTAAACTGAGTTCTATGAGTCTAAATATATACTACCACATATGGCAGACTAATAACATTTGCACATAACTTGCATTATTGCAATTGATTCAAATAATAGCAAGCAGAAAGTATCATACCTATTTTATAGGCGAAGAAATGAACACTTCAGGATTTTCAGTAAGGTTTCCAATTGTAAAAGTTTGAATGAGAAATATTCCCCATGAAATCCAGCATTTGTACACTTCATCCCCTGTTTGAAGAGGTTATGGAAGGAAGTACAACACTTTGTGTGAGCTTTGAGAATTTTTATCATCTCCAACTTTTCATTCACTCTCTTTCTTTTGTGCTTGAGGCTGTGGATGTGATTTCTCAGCTCTCTCATCCTGCTGTCATGCCTGCCTATGGCTATGCTTCCCTGACATACATAGCAGACTCTTAGACCTGTGGAATCATAAGCAAAAACAAGCTCTTCTATAAGTTGCTTTTAGTCATGCTGTTTTATCACAACAACAGAAAAATAACTAATCCACCAATATTATGAAGCCAGCATCTGATAGACGAAGAGTTTAATATCAGGTCCAATTTGCATTGAACTCTGTTCCAGAAGCATGACCATGAGGGAAAAAAAAACAGAGTTTACAAAATATTGAATGCACATTAGTATTTTAATGGCATATACTAGATAAATTAAAGGGTGGTGTGATAAACAAGAGCATATGCATAATGAATAAAGTGCTTTCTCAACAAGCATTAAAGAGAAATCCGTAGCGATTGCAAACTCCTATAGCAAAATTTTACAATCAATATTTTTCCTTTTCTTGTGGTCTATAGTGTAGTATATTCCACAATCAGTGGTATATTGAGTATAATGGAAAATAAAGATAATTTCTACATAACAAGTGAGGGGATAAGTTTCAGCTAATTATGTCTTATCATTTAAAGTTTTAGAATCCAGATAACTTTTTTAGAAACAGAGATTAAATTATGCATTATTGCTCTTAATACAAAATTATGCCCACATTGAAGCAGCTTTGTGGTCACAATTTCAGGTTGGAATTTTCCCACTTGTAATCTTGAGTGAAACAAGATAAAACTATATGAAGTTCTGTTTTAGAACAGATGTCTAGCAAATAAGTGATACTAGCAGAAAGATGATAAAAGATAAATTTGTGCCACAGTATTTACATAATATGAATAGAAATAATAAAATATAAATTGATCAATTTTTTTTCAGGGAAGGATAAAAGAATTTGAATAGATTTTGGAGAGCAGGAAAACATTCTAGAAAGAAAATTGGTTTATTCTAGGACTAAAAATATGAGTGGATTTGAACCATTATGTTAAAAGACCAGGAAAGAAACCAACTAACCCAGAGAATAATTATAAGAGGGAGAAGGAAAAGGACCAGAGCATAGCATTCTCTATGGCAGAAAATATTGTATACACCTTTTGCCGATGGACAGTCATTCAATATTGGATGTGGGGTCAAGTACTTCGAAGAAAGAGAGATAGGATCAGAGAGTCTGTCTTTCAGGTTTCCATTCACATTCTTTAATTTAAAATTCCAGAGGTAATTTCATCTATCACCTATGAATCATTCCCTCTGGGAAGATAATTCTATGAAGTTTTGAAAACAACAAGCAAAATAAAATTTACAATGATATTCACGATAAAATGTTCTAGAGAATAAAGCACACGTGTCTCTCTACAGAAAAACACAAGAAAATATATTCAGGAGCAATAAACTTCAAGTTAAATAAATAGCATTATAGCTGATAACAAAATTACAGACAAGTAATTCAAGCTCTCTCAAGGGCTTTACATACTTCAAGGAAAACATCTTCCAATTATCATCAAAAGCTCTCTCCAATTTTCACAGTTCATCTTTAATAGACTGATTGCAAATGTAAAATGTACATCACAGGTACTGCTCTATACTCAGCTGCAACCATGGCATCCCATGTAATGCCAAGTAATTGAGAAAGCAACACTACTGCTTAAGCTATTTAAGTCTGATTGCTTGGTATTTGTACTGATATTGCCGCTGAAGAAAACACACATACACACACATTTGTGATAAACAAGTATATTCTTATTGATTACCTTCAGCATAGAGAACAAGTCAGTAAAAGTAAATTGAAAGAAAATAAAAAAGTGATTTTTTTAGTATAGTACTAAAGAAGGATATCACTCTCTGCAACATATTTTCTGCAGTTTTCAATAGAGTGATTATAGAGGGAAAACCAGAGGAAAATGTTTAATTTAGAGTGTAAAAGAAAGGCAAATGCGTTTAATCCTAGGATTCAGGGGGCAGAGGCAGGCAGATCCCAGGGAGTTGTGGAGAAGAGAGACTGACCTGATGTGGTGGGATGGGGAAGGGACCTTGAATAAGGATATACAAGGATAGAAAGTGTGACTTCTTTGTTCATAATAATAATAAAAAAGAAAAACACAAACAGCCTTTTTCAGAAATCCATTTCAGAAAAACTAAACTTTTCTTTACCATTTTCTTCTTATATATAAAACCCCTTCATTTTCTCACCCAGAGTTCTTCCATTCCTCCTACCCTGAAAATAAATGTGTTTCCACAGAGCATGACATGCCTACTTTGGTCTTTTAGTTACTGTATTTGCTTTAAACGTGTTTGATCTCTTATACATGTGTGCAGAATGGTACTGTATCTCTTAGACATGAAGTTCCCAGAGGGCAGAGGATCTGCTCTTTCTTAGTATAATTAATGGATCATGATGCACCACAAGCAGCAAGATGTTTAATGAATGCCTTAATACTTGGAGATTCATATATAAATGGGGTGACCATGTATGTGATCATTCAAATTATGACATTTCTGAGAGTGAAAAGGGGGCATGATTAATAATTATTCTGGGACAAAAAGCATAAATCAGCACTGTTCTGGCCAAACCATGGAGTTATTAGTTACACTTTTGATTCAAAGGTTTATACTTTGGAGATATCCATATTTCTTACAATTACAAATTAGATCATATTTTGAGTCTGACATCATTTTCAAACTATACAGAAAGACGATTCTTTTAAAAAGCCTCCAAAAGAATAACAAATATTATGTACGTGAAAAATTATTTATCTTGGTGTAGTACAGACTAGTGGGTTGCCATTCTTACCTACTTAGTTTTCCATTTGTGTATATATCTATCAGAATGACACCTCATTCCAGCTGTAATGAAACTGAGCTCATTTAATGACTATATTTTGAGTAAAGTAACAAAAAGTTCTATAAACAAGTAAATAGACATTTATTCAACTTTTTTCAAAGGCTGCCTCTTAGAGCCATTAGTTCATCAAGCATATTAACATTTCTAGGGATGGAATTATTTTCACAGGATTGCTACCTATTCTCATTTCTAATTCTTTGACATGCTTTTTCTTTCAATAAAATCCTCTAGAAGTTATTGTCTTTGGACTATGTAGAAAAACTCAAAGTCTGAAGTTATTGTCTTTGGACTATGTAGAAAAACTCTAAGTCTTCTTGCTGAAAACTAAGTTAGAAAATTTCTGCTTGTCTATCATAATAAAATTAAAGTTTACTAATTAAAAATATATTTCACACTTTAATTCTCATTATTCTATTTGCATCCTTTCCTGATGTCTTCACAGTGCCAAGATAATAGTAATAACTATAAAAGTAACATCAGAAGACTTTCATAAAAATAACAAAAACAAAATTAGAACTTAGTGATAATCATTTAGTTTTGGTGGTATTTGTATAGCCAAACAGGATGTCTAAGGTCAGTTTTATATTGTGGTATTTCTTTAATGTTATTTTAGTAACTTATTATAGATATATTAAGATTTTGCCTATTCATATTTCTTTCCAATCATGCAAGTATGAATATCTAAAATTATCTCTTTTTCCTCTTGGCAATTTACAAAGGGATGAGGAAGGAAGAGACATGCACAATATTTTAACTCCAATTTTCAAATTAATTCTGAACAAAGTCCAAAACTTCCATCAAGGTACTTGAAAGGTAATGCTAAAATGTTAACCCCCATTTTTTTGTTTCCCAATTTTAATCTAAAATATAGATTAGAAGTCTTAGATCTGTTATGCCACTTTTAAATTCAATAAAGCTCAGTATCACAAACAAACCTGAACACAAAGATATCTATACTTGTCCCTCACTGGCCGTACTACAGAATTATGTTGCTTAAATTAGTTAAAGTAAAATATAATAAATTCCCATTTACCAACAGTCTGTTTTGTTTTATCAGACGTGTATTGATCTTTTCAGTGTTTATTATTGCCACCTCACTATCATTTTACTCCCTCCAGATACCTATGCACACAGGCACACAGTGGTGAACTGCACCATCAAAACTAGTTTCTACGAAAATCAAAGATATGCATTTCAAATTCAGGCCACAATCTCATGCAGGATTTCCTTTGCACCATCAACATTCTCAGCAGTTGTTTTTGGTTTTTGTTTGTTTGATTTTAATCCCAAAACCAAGAACAAGAGTTTATATTAAAGGCTTACAACCAATCCAGTTGAGTCTTTAGAGAGACTCAGCATTCCTTTTAGAAAACATTCAAGGTATAAAAGAGGAAATAAAAAAATTATCTTTATATTTCCTTTGTGTTCAATATCTTTATGAATTGTTTTACTCTACAAAAATATTTAAATATGTAGCAATTCTAAAACATGTAAATAGAATCTGACTTATAAAGGGGATGTACACGGCATCTTTTGCGTGCAAGGCAAATCTAATATCAAGGGTATCACACTTGTTTTTCAGACACTTAATGTTCAAGTTGCATATGTATAGTCTGACATTTCTATGGGTTTTTTGTTTTAATTTTATTATTATAACATAATTCTTTATTGATTCTTTGGGAATTTCATGTCACGTACCCCAATTCTACCCACCTCCATATCAGCCCCTCATTACTGCAGCATCCCTCTCCAAAAAGGAAACCCTCTCAAATTAATTAAAAAACAAAACAAAGCAAACAAACAACAGCAAAACCACCATGTTCCTCCATCTTTCCCATTTCTCCAACACCTCTTAATTTACCATAGTGGCATTGGGAACTGCAGTGTGTCACAGAAGTTACCCTTTTGACCAATCAGCCTGAACAGCAAATGTTCATTGCAATGGGTCATTGGTCTGGTTCATGGCCTTTGGCACACTATCATCACTGGACTCTCACAGAAACTCCTCTTGGATATCCTGCTTTTGCCCTGAGCCATGGAGATTCTATGGTTATCCTTCTGTAGAACTAGTTCCTTCCCACACTCCAGCAGGGCATAGATGAGGTTGATGTTAGGGTGGGCCAACCCAAGGCCCAGAATGTGGCCCTAGGTAGGTAGCTGAACTGTTCAGTCTTGGCTTCCGTGACTGTCCTACTAAGACAACTTGTGGCCCTAGCTCTCCTAGGTCCACAATGTCCATTAATGTCAATTCTTCCTTCCCCATGGTGAGGAGTTTGGCCATCTCTCCTAAGTTTGGGGGCCAGATCTCCTGCTACAGTGTCCAGTGAGGGGTAGGACCAGCTATGAAGGGCAGGACAAGCTCAGAGCTGCCCTTGGATTTCAACATGTGTGGTTCCTATGACCCATCAATTAAGACCATGGCTGCTGTAGAGACAAAGACTGATACATGACCCTAGGCAGAATCCAGGGTCTAGATGTGATCATGGCTCTATGTGGCAGCACAGACAATGCAGATCAGTTTGGCCCTGGTGGCAGCATGGCCTTAAGATACTAACAGGGTCTGAGGTGGCAATGGTAACAGGAGCCATGGGCATCAAATCACAGCCTGGCTGCATGGACATAGCCCTCGGCAGCAGCCAGCCCTAGCTTGGATGACACCATGGCCCTGGAAAACAGTAAAAGACACTCAGATTATCATAGTGCCAGTGATAGCACGGCCCTCAGACACCAGCATGGCCACAGGTTGTGACCTAGATCCCAGACATTCATGTGGCCTTTGGTTCAACTTGAACTATGGACACTAACACAGACTCTGGCTGTGTTAGAACCATGGACTCAGACATAGTTCTTGGCAGCAGCTCAAGCTTTGATGCCATCATGGCCCCAAGTGACAGCACAGGTCATTCAGATTTGCATTGTCTTTAGTCATCAGCATGGCCTTTGATAGCATCAGGAGCCACAGATGTAACACAAACCCTGGCAGTGGTAGGGCCATGGAGATTTTGTTTATTTTCCTAGCTATTTCAACAACACAAGCACAAGAAGCATCTTTTTGCACATAACATTTGCAGTTGATTAATTTTGGCCACATATGCTTTAACACTACTCCAATGGAGAGATATGGTCAGTTCTTTGAATTTCAGCCAATTCTGTGACCATTTCAAATAGCAGAATGTCAGGAAATGATTCTGGGACAGATTGTGCCAAGAAATTAAAAGATGGGCAGCTTTCATTTCTTATTTCTCAGATACTTGCTTTGATAAAAGTAACTATCACAATAGAAAATTACTCACAAATCATATCATGGTGTGACAAGAATCTTTCTACCATCTAGAGATTGCCACATGGAAAGAAAAATGTCTAGTTATTACACAGCTACTTTTCCTAACCCAATTTTGGCTTTAGACACAGGCATGATGAGGGCATTATGACTTCAATCCTTATAAAATCCTCTGAATATTTATTCCCAGTTATCTCAAAGTATCTCTATGCATTTGAAATTGACATCTGATTAGCTGTATCTAGCCAATCTATAGAAGCATGTAGATATGGTTTTAAAAGTCATAGGCTATAGAAAAGTTTGTCATTCAACAAACAATAACTGCATAGTTTCCAAAATTGCAACTGAACAATTTCTAGAATAACTGAAGTTGAGATAAGAAAAAATTTCACCTCATCAAAATTTTTTCTGACATTCCCCATACCAATGCAAGCCTACTCCATACTTCAAATTATTCTCCCAATGCTCCAAAATATTCCAAAACAGGGCTTCAGTTTTTAATATTCTTTTTGCATTTTCCTAGTATTTATATTTTATATCTTCATGTTTCTCTGAGCAAATTTAAATCTTATAAACTATAACTTTCTATTATGATATAAAATGTTACTTTTTTTCAACAATTATTCCACAGAGAGCTCCTATAAACCTTTAAACCAAGTACTACTTCAAACATGGTGGAACATTTTTTTCCTACAGTGTTAAATCCTGGACTTTTCAGAGAACTGGCATTTAAGAAGTAAAGATTTATTCTATTCTCTTTTAAAGGCCAGTTATTTCTCACTTTGTGTAGGCTTCAGCTTAACAAGATATTTAGGGGAAAGTCCTCCGAAGAGTTCTCACCCCCTTCTCCTGTCCATTCCATAAACCTTTCTGAATGTGCATTTTTCTACCCTTCTTGTTCAAATATCTCCACTTAGGAAAAGAAATGAACAACTAATGGTTCCTCAGGTTATAGCCTGCTTCAAATTCTGAAATAGTAGAGGTACCTTAACTATCTAGTTTTAGCTTCTTAGAGTTGATATTTCCCCAAACAGCCACTTTTCAGTAGATAAGCATTCCCCATACACTCTCCAGAATCTATTTAAATCCTGTAATAAATTACCAGTTTGGTGTCTGCACATACATATATTATGGAGTTTGGACATGAATAAAAAAGATCAGTTTGCTGAAAAGCAAAGTTACATTCATGAAAATTATTTTTCTTTGTTCTATGCATAACTCCATTAATTCAGTAATATTCCTAAAATGAGACTATGCTTATATAAGCAGATAAATAGTTAGAAAGCATATAAATCACTACTTTCTAATATGACTGCAACTAGATTCAATGCAATTTACAGATAAATATGAGAAATGACTACCTCTTTTACTGAATTAAGTCTAGCAATGTTTCAATGAAGAGAAATGAAGATTCCATGTTCACTGGGGGAGACCCAAACCCCAACATTGTAAAGGAAGATATATCTTCATTTTTACTCATTTAAAATATTCTCTCATCAAGCTTAAAAGAATTATAAATATAACACTTTCTACTCTTAATAAGATGGCATGTTAAAATGAGAAGATAACCTTTCATTCTTACAAGAGATTTATTTTAAATAAAATGAAGTGTGTGAGAGCAGAATGAGTTGAAGATAGTTTCTTAAAGGGGATTTTAAACAGCCTTGGAGCTGACGAACCATACTATATATTGTGATCACTAAGTAAGATGAAGATATGTATGAAACACTAAGAATGCAATAGAAGTCGATGTCATTTAATACAGTAAAGTGTAATTTGCTAAGAACTTATAAATTAAATCTTAGAACCCAGAAGTTTATTAATAGACAATTTCATGGATTTTTAATTAGAATAAAAAATACAGTTCTGTGAAAGATTTTTTAAAATTGGAATGATACCATTTCCTTCTATTAGTTCATATAACAAGTTACATAGACCATTCCAAACTACTGCTCATTTTGATTTCACAAAGTCAAATTGAGTCAGTTTCTTCTGTGAAAAATTTGTCATGCACTTCTGCATTCCTATTTAGCAAAAGTAAATTTAAATGATGAAAAGAACAAGTAGCGATTTGGGGGGAAACTGGCTTTCCTCAAAAATAATGCATGTAGTAAACAGTGCTGTGGCTGTGTACAGGTATTTTGAGAAGAAAACATATCTTAAGTTCTGATAAAAATGATTTGTAAATGTTCTTTGATTCTTGGAAGGCCTGCAATATGAAAGACCCCCTTAGAGTTGAAGTGCTGCCTGGAGTTGTAAGTGTTGGCAAAGGCACTAATCCCTGGCTGAGTTATACTATGAAACCCTCATTGTATAGTTGGGCAGGAGAGATTCTGGCCAGCTTACTGAACTAACTCTCTATATCTCCCATTCAAAGAGTTTCCTTCCTGATTTGTTACAGGTGTTCTTTGAGGAGAAACTGTCAGAGCAAATGACAGGCATACTTGTAGCTAGCTTCAATTACTGTAAGATAAAGCAAGACCAGCAGATGAGAAGGAAAATATTGCAAAAGAGTTCATGAAGTTAGCATGGCAAAAATGAGCAATACTATAGATTGATAACCAGGCAATCAACCCACTCTACATACGCACTCTTAACCTTTTTTTAGATTACCTTAATTGATTGCAGAATTGGACTTTCTCTTCTGCTACCTAGAAAGCATTCATTAGAGACTATTCAGTTCACACTTGCATTGTCTTGGAGAAGTTCCTGTTGAATTTTGAATGCTTATAATTGAAAACTTCTGCTTTTCTCAAACCCAACCAAAAATGAACCCACCCTTATCTGTGACTATGACCCAGAAAATGTAAATGAGAACTTACTCCCTAGGGAAAAAAATCCCTTCATGTTCAATAACCTTATATCTTCTTAGAGTAGGCTAAAGTCATTTGAATACATTTAGAAAGGAGACACACCATGCTGACCAGAACAAATGCCATGATTTACATCAGATGTGGGTAGTCTGATGTATCTGAAAGAAATTTATTTAGAGAAAAATTTTAGTGGTGTAGATCATGTTGAAAAGCAAATACCAACTTCATCCAGCAAAATACACCTACAATATTCTAATAAGTAATCAATATGTTATAATAAAATTAGAATTGCTATGAGTGAAACGAGTTGTTAGTTAACATAAATTTGTACCTGACTTTTTTGGAAATGTTGGCAAGAAAATGCACATGAGGAAGTGCCTTCAGTTTCCATGAAAGAGGTCTTTATTTTGTTTATCTGTGTTTTTCAGTAAGTTCATCATTGTCTCATTTTATAAATTAAAACATTTGTGTTATTTTCTAAGTTTATGTGCAAAATTAGAAAATAATAAGACTGAATTTTCACTAATCAAGAGCTAAATGACCTTAAAGCAATGCCACACTTTAAAATCTCAACTAATAATTGCTTATTATACAGTTATTTAGTACTTAGCATTTAATTTTCACAACATAATAAAGTATATCTAAAATTAAAAGCATGTAATAAAGTATTTTGTATAATTTTGTGCACTTCTGTTTATGTAATTTAAAAGCTTGTATTCAGTATTGGACCAGCTCATTTGGAAACCAACACACAGGTAGATTTTTGGCAACTTTAATGACTTTTTCTGCAACATTACAACTTCATTCTTACCAATAACTAATACTCAGTACTATACATACATGTGGTTGTTAGCTCAGACTATAACAGCTGAGCCTCCTCTCCATCGCCTCTTCATGAGTCTTAGTAGCCTTAGGAGCCTCAGTGCATCATATAGTATACCCTTTTCTCGAAAAAGGCTCACTTGAAAATGGTCATTGTATATGCTGTTGGTCAGGTTTAAGGCCTCTGGGTTCTGCTACATCATCAATATTGAACCCTCACCAAAACTCCTCTTAGGTACCCTGGTATTACCCTGAGTCATGGAGATCCTCAGGTTATGGTTCCAAAGGACCAGATCTAGATGTTGGGAAGTGCCAACTTAAAGCCCTGAATGTGTGCTTCAGTGGTAGCTGATTTGATCAATCCAGGCAAGTGGGACCACCTCTTCAGGTGAAGGTTTGCATCAGCTCACCCATCTACCCTGCCCTGCCAAGCACTGTATGGTGGTGGGGGGCAGCTTTCCTCTGAGGAACAGAGTCTGCTCTTCTGTGTCATAGTGTCATTATCCAAGGGCCAGTGAGGAGAGAGATGTTGCTTAATTTGATGTTGGCATTATAAACCTGACTTAAACTTGATTCCCAAATGGGTTCTGAGTTCCCTTGATTAGCTGCATGTGTAATTTTTTTCCAAAAATGCTGATTTTAATCTTTTCAAAAAAAGTGATTCCTAAAACTCTTAAGAAAGAAATCTGGAATTAAATGTTGGGAAAGAAAAAAAAACACTATATATAAGGTCAACTTGATTTTGCACATATGCATATTCACTACTTTTTACTCCCCTCTTAGTAAAAATAATCTAGGTTGTTTAAAGTTGCTTCTTTTTCACACTTTCTCTTAGAACTAATGAAAACTTTTTATGTAGCTTTAGAAATTGACATTGTTAAAAACATATGTTTGCCTTTATTAACTGTTAAAGGCAGAAAAATAATCCCCTGTGACTTGTTACATATAAAGGTTTCTGAGTTTCAAAGATAACACATAAGAACAAATGTACAGTGTAAAATTATTACAGACATGTGATACCTACTAAAGCAGAAATATGAATAAGGTGTTTACATGAACCATGTGTCTGTGATTCTCAAAGGCTGTTCCAGGTGCTAAACGCATCCAGAGTACAAATCTATTTTGTCAAGGGATCAGCTCATGCATTTGTTGCTGCAAATATACAGGGGCTCTAACATATGGCCTCAAGAGTGCTAATACCTCAAGGTTTAAGGAATGATTACAGAGCCACTATAACCTACATTAAATGCAGAGATAGTGGTAGAGGTGGCTTCTGTTTGGGATAATAAAGAGAAAGCAATTGTCTAATTACAGAAATTAGAACTTTCATGCTAACTTGGGCTATCAGCATTTGTCTATTAATTCAAAAGTTATGTTTTGAATTACCATGAAGTACTTTGCACTGCCAAAGTTCTCTAGCTCAATCACAAAGGACACATATATGACTCATGCCTTCGGAGAATGAACATCCTAGCAGGAAATTACACAATATACAAAAATAAACAAGTAAATGTCATAGGAGGCAAGATAGTAAGCTATAGCAGGTAGACAAATAAACTGAGGCCGGATCACATGTACTTCTAGAATGTGACTTCGGAGATGGTGAGGAAAAAGAACAGGCATGCAATTTAAAAAAGAACATAGTCCGTTCATAGATCTTTTTGAGTAAAAGTCTTAAAAGATTAGAAAGAACTTGAATGTATGTATATATGGACAGAAGTTCCAGAGCATCGGAAGTGAAGAACAAAGGGAATGGGGAAACAAAGTAGAAGATATGAATCAGTTCTGGGAGAGACATGCAATCTAGTTGTTGGGAGAGCAATACATAACTCAGCATTTTCAAAGGACCTTGTGATTATTACTTAGAATGTCTGACATGGTATTGTTTTCACATTTTCCAATAGTATTTTAATTGCTTAGGTACTTCACAATCTTTCTCACTAAATTGTGAGCATCTTTTTTTTTTTTTCTGGAGCCCATGTCCATGGGCTTATGGACAGCACTAATTGAATACACTGAATGTACAAAAAAGGGTAAAATGTCTTCAAGGATTGGGAAATGAGTGTGATCAGGGTATATTATGTAAAATTCTCAAATAATCAATAAAAATACTACGTTGTGAGAAAAAGGAGAAAATAAAATTAGGAGAGAGATGTGTTGGCATAGTCCCAAGCAAAGTTGGAGGAGTAATGGTGAGTGGATATTAAAATACATTGTATACATGTATGAAAATTTCAAAGATTCACTTTTTACCTTTAGGTTTTTGAGACAGGATTTCTCTATATAGCTCTAACTGTCTGGGAACTCGGTCTGTAGACCAGATTTGCCTACCTCTGCCTCCTAAATCATGGCATTAAAGGCATGTACCACCACCACCCAGCTAAAAAGTTAATTTTTAAAAAGAAAAAAGCAACCTCTCTGGCTGTTAACTAAACACTTAGAATGGGATGGGGCATATATAAGCGCAGAGCTTCTAGCACATTTTCTATTTTAAAAATTTAATTTTTTTTTTAAAAAGGTACTTTTTCCCATGTATTCCCCTGCTCACCCATCCTTTGCTCTTCCCAATCCCTCCTAGTCTGACTTCAGCCTACCCCACCCTATCCCCCATACCCTCCCCAAAAAGGGCAGGTAGTCCCAAAGTGGGTCAGCAAGCCTGGCACATCCACTGCAGGTGGGTACAATTTCCTCATCCATATCATCTCAGGAAAAATCCACCAAGATGAAATTTCAATCCTGAATATTTATGCCCCCAACACAAGGGTGCCTACATATGTAAAAGAAACACTACTAAAGCTTAAACCCCATATCAAACCTCACACACTAATAGTGGGAGACTTAAATTGTGAGCATCTTATAGGAGAGAGTATTAGATCTCTGAAATCTCAGCACTGAACAGTACCTGACAGAGTAATAAACTAGTAAGCACAAGTCAACTCAAGGAACAATATTGAAGAGCACAGCATCATAATGGCTTTGAAAGTATAAATTTCCCCAGGAGTTGAAAGATTAAAGAGAAACGGGCAGAAATTGTCAGTGTGCACTTCAAAGAGCAAAGTGAACTTTGTGTTAGCACCAATAGTGGCTTAGGATGAGAATGGGAAAGGAACTGTATACTTCAACAACATAGGGTTGGAAAATTTCTTTTTTAAAACTTGGCAGGGCAATGTCAGAATAGCTCCATATTTATAAGACATAACACTGAAGAATTCATGACAATGAGATCATATTTATTAGAGAGACTTATGAACAGAGATCCCTTATATATAATTCATTAGAATCCAGCTTTCTTAAATATGTTCAGCATTAAGGTTCTCGGTTAATGGCTCCTCTATGGTCTACAATCTGTGCTCCTTTAAAAATCAATGATGTTACAAAAAAAAGCCTAATAACAAATTATAGTCAAAATTTAAATCTCTAAATTTCCGATGACAGGTACCCAATTCACTGAATTGGACAAACAGGCATTCACTAGTACACTAAAACATTGGGGAAAAGCCTTGTTAGGTGCCTTTCCACTATTATTATTTTATTTGGTTATTATTTGGTCAGTACATAGATTTATATTCTGGACTCTTCTGAGCTTGAATATAAAAATTCTTCCTGCCAATTTTGCCGATTTTCTATTTACCAGCCATTGATTTTTCTAGTATATTTCTAAATGGAGCTTGAAATTAACATGTCTTTTCTTTTTATTCACTTTCCTCCATTCTGGCAGCATCAATAACCAGTCCAAGAAGTGGACCTGATTTGTGGCTAGGGGATGACTGTTGCTATTAAAACGACCTGTTCTGTCATTCATGGCAAGGTTATTGAATATAAGATTTTCCTGATGAGGAAAGGAAAAACATGTTTCACTCCATTTTCTCTGCCCATGATTCTGTGAACATCCTAAATTTTAAAGAGAGATGTTTACACATAATAAAAACAGACCTTTGAATATCTATAGATGGACATGAGGACTGGGAAGGAACCATTGTAGACAGGGTCTCCTTATTTCTATTGTGTCTTCTATCTTCTGGTCCCAAGGTACACTTCTACCTGTCTAGTTCCTGGAACTAGAGGGCTTCCTCACCACCTCTATAGGAAAGGGCTTTTTTTAAAAATCAAAAATAGATATTTTTCCTACAATATATTCTGATTATGATTTTCCCCCAACTCTTCCCAGATATCTACTTCCCTGGGAAAGGCTTTGGACTGAAGTATAACTAAAAATGACATTCATGTCTACATATTTGGGTCCAGATAACTAGAAAGTATTGGTTATAATCCTTACATCCTTTCCGTATAAGTAAATCATTTTTGTAGAGTATCCAAATATATAGGGGAAACAATATAATATAATTCATATAAAGTTTCCATAAACAAAACAGAGATTCATTTGCTAATCAAATACCTGTGAACTACTACTGTCAAAGCTAAAAATACTTTGTAAGAAATATTCATTTGTCTTTCCTTTAGGAATATTATATACTTGTCTCCAACCTCATCATGTCTAGACATGTGATTAGTATTCACCAATACAGGAAGAAGGAAATGATGCCTGCTGCTTTTATAACTTTTCAGAGCCATCAAGTAAATTAACATGTGGATCTCTTCCACTCTAAAATGAAAAAGTCAGTCAATATATCAGACAAGGCCTGCTCCTTTATGTCCTCAATTCCAGAGTGAAGAGGATATGAAACAGATTTATAGACAATCTTAAAATAATCCTTATAAATGTGGGAAGTCAGATTATGGATCTGTCTCTGTGGTAGAGTACTTGCCTAGCATGTGTAAAGCCCTGGGTTCAATTACTAGCACTGTGTTTTATAGAATCAACATTAAAAAAAAAAGAATCAACATTTTTAAGTCAACAAGAAGATAATACAATATTTGTAGTGCTTTTTTTTAATTGTGGTGACAAAATATCTAACAAGAAGTAAATTCCAGAAGAGTGGATTCATGTTGGCTCGTGGTTTGAGGGGTTGGATCCATCATGGGAGGGAAGTGACGGGAAGTGACGGCATAAGGAACTTACAGTGTCTTCACATAAGGGAGCAGAGAGCAGGGAGAGTGAGCACTTACATGTTATTTTTTTTCTCCCCTTTTTATTCAATATAAGTCCTCTCAACCTGTGGTATGGTGCTGTCACATTCAAAGTGAAACTTCCCATTCTCAGTTAATTTTCTCTGGAAAATCCCTCACAGAACTATCCCAAGGTATGCTTCACTAATGCCCTAGATGTTTCTGAATCCCATCAAGTTGACAATAGAGATTAATTACCACTATGTCTATGAGGCAAAATGCTATTTATGTTTGAAGATTGCAATAGACAATGTACATAGCACTTAAATTTATATGTCTAAAATATTAACTTCCATTGTAATATTTGAAAATAACTTTTGGGGAGGAAATAGTAATTAGGTACTGAGAATGGAAGTCTCATAAATAGTACAAATACCCTTATGAAAAAAGACCCTAAATAATTCTCTTGGGATTTATTCCTACAGCTCAGAAATGAGCTGCAATTTTATTTCAGATTTTGACTTGTTATAATTACAAAGAATAAATTCATATTGTTATATAGGCTAACAAGTCAAATGATAATTTTTTATATAAATGCATATTTTATATCTGCATATATGCACATGTGTATGTTCATATGTGTATATAGCTTGACTTCCAAAGGGATTATGTCTTGAAAAGCACATACTTAACAGAAAACATGAGTATGTAATGCATTTTATATATGCGGTCCACCAATTATCATAGCTTATTTGAGTCTATATTAAATATGCTCCAAATACTTACATTATTTTAGATTTAGGCACAATTATCTAACACAAAGGCTGTCTGGGAACAAATTAGTGGATATCTTATATAATTTGTTAAATATTTACATATAAAAGCTGCTGGTAGCATGGGTACTTCAATAAATCAGGTATTTACCTCTGTGATCATATGGCTGTTTGTATGCTAAAGCATCCTGTCACTTCCCAGCAAATGAAGAACAGATGGTTCTTACTAGCCAAGGAAAATATCACCTTTGCATCATCATAAGTTGAAAAAAAAATCATAAGATTGAAACATAAATTGGGAACGACTATATCTATTATATATAAACTGCATATATACATATATATGGTGTGTGGCTATAAACATAAAACATATAAATTTAGTTTTACTTTGAGGTTTCTTTCATATTGCTTTACTGTCTCTGGTTGCCTGCATATGAATTCTCCCATCTGTTGGTTTTGTTGAGTAGCTTTCTTACTGTTGAAGTTTCTCATATGCTTCATAATTTTTATGTAAGATTTCATTTTCTTCAAATATGTGAGCATACATCCTGTAGAAGATTTGAATAGGAAATTGGCTATAACATGTTGTTAGAAGTCATTGACAGAGATGTCTGACAGAGATATCTCTGTCTCAGTTCTTAGACTCAGTAGTTCCAAGCTAGCATTTATATCTCTTTATTTGCTGTAGTGTTATATAGCTCAAGAGTGGGTTAAGTAGTGGATTATCTTTAGTACCATAGCCCAGCCAGTGGAAATTTTTCAATTTTTTATTATGAATAAAGTCTCATTATTTTATCCATGTATCCCCTTGTTCAAACTCCCTTGCCCTCCTAGAAACTTTTTAAAAGCTATTCTATATCTGGTTTGGGATTTCATGTAGGGAACTAAAGTACAGATCCTTGCCCTTTATCAAGCTTATAGCTCTGACAAATGCCCAAAGCATGTTTACCATGCAGCTGGTGAAGCTAAAGCTTCAGAGATTTGATCCCACAGACCCTTTTCTGTGACTCTAGACATGCTCTGGCTTTAGTAAAATTGAAAATATGTTTTAGTGGATTTCTGCCACCTGGACCCAGGCCTTGAGACAGGCACTCAGCTTTGGTGCAGAACACAGTCTGCCTAGAACACGGCTGGTATAATAGCAGCATGGGAACAGCAGAGTCCTTGGGTGCACAGCTGAGAGGTGAAAGGTCAAGAGGTGACAACTGGCATCATAGCAATGCGATCTCACGAGAGCTGCTGATACTCTGAACACATAGCTGATTAAGACCCCTCAGACAAACAACCCACTAAGAGCAGACCAAGAACTAACCAAGAGTGAACTGGGGAAACAATGGGCAGATGCCAAATGGGAGATGATGTTGGTGCAGTGGGAGTGCCTGGAGGACTCAGGGCCCAGGATTAGGAGGCTGCAGTGGCTTCCATGGAGGATTCAGCAGAAGTCTTAGGGGCCATGGTAGAGGCTGTGGCCGTGGACAAGGCCACGGCCATGGACGAGGCCGCAGGGCTCATGGAGGTAAAGCCAAAGACAAGGAGTAGGACCCAGTCACCAAGCTGAGCTGCCAGGATAAGGACATGAAGATCAAGTCTCTGGAGGAGAGCTACCTGTTCTCCCTTCCCATTAAGGAATCTAAGATCATTTATTTCTTCCTAGGTGCATCCCTAAAGGATGAAGTTCTAAAGATCATGCCAGTGCAGAAACAGACTCAGGCTGGCCAGCACACAAAGGTTTAAGGCTCTTGTCACTATTGGGGACTACAATGGTCATGTTGGGCTTGGTGTTAAGTGCTCCGAGGAGGTAGCCACTGCCATCCGAGGGGCCATCATCTTAGCCAAGCTTTCCATTGTCCCTGTGAGGAGAGGCTACTGGGAAAACAGATCAGCAAGCCCCACAAAGGTCAACAAGACACCATCAGAAGAAGCAGGTGGTTCTATAGCTTCAAGACCTGAACATAACAATGAAGAGAGAACAGAAGGAAAAGACCTTAAAAACAGCTTTATGAAACTAATAGAAGCCTTAAAAGAGGATATAAAAAAACTCCCTTAAAGAAATAGAAGAAAATACAAGTACAAGCAGGGAATTAGAAGAGATAAACAAATCCCTGAAAGAAAATTAAGAAAACCAAGAAAAAGAATACAAACATGTGGAAGAAATTTATCAGGAATTAAAAATTGAAATAGAAGCAATAAAGAAGGCACAATTGAGACAAAGCTAGAAATAGAAAATCTGAGAAAAATCAAACAACCTAGAACTACAGATTCAAGCATAATCAACAGAATCCAAGAGATGGAAGAGAGAATCTCTAGGGTGGAAGACTCAATACTGGTAATAGATACAACAGTTAAAGAAAACAATAAAACCAAAAGAGTCATAACACAAAATGTCCAGGAAATTTGGGACACCATGAAAAGGCCAAACCTGAGAATAATTGGAATCAAAAAAGAGAAGAATACCAGCTCAAAGGCACAGAAAATATATTCAACAAAATCATAGAAGAAACTTTCCCCAACGTAAAGAAGAAAATGCCTATAAAGATACAGGAAGCTTACAGAACACCAAATAGCCTAGACAGACATAAAACGTCTGCTCACCATATGATAATCAAGACACTAATCCTACAGAACAAAGAAAAAATACTAAAAGCTGCAAAGGAAAAAGGCCAGATCACTTATAAAGAAGGCAGACCCATCGGAATAACAACTGACTATTCAATGGAAACAATGAAAGCAAGAAGGTCTTGGTCAGACATTATACAGACACTAAATGTGCATGGATGGCAACCTAGACTACTGTACCCAGCAAAACTATCAATCAACATAGATGGAATATACAAGATATTTCATGACATAACCAGATTTAAGCAATATCAACCACAATTCCAGCCCTACAAAAAGCCCTAGAGGAAAATCTACAACCTAAGGAAACCAGAAACACCCATGTAACCACAAACGATTGATAAGCACACAGAAGAATCCCCCAAAATATAGGAAGTACAAGCTACTACCAAAAATGACAGGAAGTATTGGTCATTAATATCCCTTAATATCAATGGATTCAATTTACCTATGAAAAAAACACATCCTAGGACAATGAATACAAAAACAGAAACCATCCTTCTACTGCATACAAGAAACACACCTCAACTTTAAAAACAGACACCAGCTCAGAGTAAAGGGTTGGGAAAAGACTTTCCAATCAAATGGCCCTAAGAAACAAGGTGCAGTAGCCATTCTAATATCTAAGAAAATAGATTTTATACTAAAATCAATAAAAAGAGACCAGGACAGACACTATTTATTCGCCTTAGGAAAAATCCACCAGATGAAATTTCAATCCTGAATATCTATACCCCTAACACTAGGGCACCTACATATGTAAATGAAACACTACTAAAGCTTAAATCTCATATCAAACTTGACACACTAATAGTGGGAGACTTCAATACCCCACTTTCACCCTCGGATAGGTCAACCAGACAGAAACTCAACAGAGAAAGAAGGGATCTACCAGAAGTTATGACCCAAATGGTCTTAGTAGATACATACAGAAACTTCCACCCAAACAAAAAGGAATATACATATTTCTCAGCACCCCATGCAACTTTCTCTAAAATTAACCACATTTTAGGTCATACAGCAACTATCAACAGGTACAAAAAATGGTTATAACTCTTTGTACCATATCAGATCATCATGGTGTAAAGTTAGAGTTCAACAACATCAAGAATCACAGAAAGCCTACCAACTCATAGAAACTAAACATCATTCAACTAAACCACCTTAAAGTCAAGGAAGAAATTAAGAAAAAAAACAAAAAACTTCCTAGAATTTAACAAAATGAATCTACAACATACCCAAACATATGAGACACAATGAAAGCAGGAAAATTCATAGTATTAGATGCCTACATGAAAAGACTAGAGAAATCCCACACAAGAGAACTATCAGCACAGCTGAAAGCCCTATAACAATTAGAAGCAAACTCACCTAGAAGAAGTACAAAAAGGAAATAATCAAACTTGGAGCTGAAATCAACACATTTGAAAAGAACAATACAAAGACTCAATGAATCAAAGGGGTAGTCTTCTGAGAAAGTCTACAAGGTAGAAAAACACTTATCCAAACTTACCAAAAGCAGAGAGAGAGAGAGAGAGTATCCAAATTAACAAAATCAGAAATGAAAAGGGGAACATAACAACAGAACCCCAGGAAACTCAGAGAATTATCAGGTCATACTTTGAAAATCTATACTCAACAAAAATGGAAAACCTAGAAGAAATGGACAGCTTTCTAGACAGGTACCATTTACCAAAATTAAACCAAGATCAGATTAAAGACCTAAACAGTCCTATAACATCAAAGGATATTGAAACTGTCATTAAAAGTCTCCCAAATTAAAAAAAAAAAATACCAGGGCCAGATGGTTTCAGCGCAGAATTCTATCAGGCATTCAAAGAAGAGCTAATACCAAGACTCCTCAAACTGTTCTATACAGTAGAAACTGAAGGAACATTGCTGAACTCTTTTTATGAGGCCACAATAACACTGATACCCAAGCCACTCAAATACTCAACAAAGAAAGAGAATTACAGACCAATTTCCCTCATGAACATTGATGCAAATATTCTCAATAAATTCTGGCAAACCAAATCCAACAACTTATAAAAAAAAATCATTCACCATGATCAAGTAGGCTTCATCCCAGAAATGCAGGGATGGTTCAACATATGGAAAAATGTAAATGTCATCCATCATATAAACAAATTGAAGGGAAAATATCACATGATCATCTCCTTAGATGCGAAAAGGCCTTTGACAAAATGCAGCACTCCTTTATGATAAAAGTCCTGAGGAGATCAGGAATACAGGGAAAATACCTAAATATAATAAAGGCAATTTACAAAAAGTCAACAGCCAACATCAAACTAAAGGGAAAAAAAACTCATAGCAATCCCACTAAAATCAGGAAATAGACAAGGCTGTCTCCTTTCCCCTTATCTTTTCAACATACTTCAAAAAGTTTTACCTAAAACAATAAGAGAATGAAAGGAGATTAAAGGGACACATATTGGAAAAAAAGAAACCAAACTAAATCTATTTGCAGATGATATGATTGGATACATAAGTGACCCACAAAATTCTACCAGGGAATTTCTACAGGTGATATACACTTTCAACAATCTAGCAGGATACAAAATTAACTCCAAGAAATCAGTAGCCTTCCTATACACTAAAGATATAAGGGCCGAAAAAAAATAAGGAAAACATCACCTTTTATAATAGCTGCAATAGCATTAAATACTTTGGTGTAACTATAACCAAATAAGTATCAGATCTGTTTGACAAAAACTTTGAATCTCTGAAGAAAGAAATTGAAGAGGATAACAGAAAATGGAAAGATCTCCCATGTTCCTAGATAGGTAAGATCAACATAGTAAAAATGACAATTCTACCAAAAGGAATCTACAGATTCAATGTGCTTTGCATCAAAATCCCAACATAATTTTTTTACAGACCTTGAAAGAACAATATTAAATTTCATTTGGAAGAACAGGAAAGCCAGGATTGCCAAAGCAATTTTGCTCAACAAAAGAACCTCAGAAGACATCACCATCCCTGACTTGAAGTTTATTATAGAGCTACAGAAATAAAAACAGCTTGGTATTCACATAAAAACAGACTTGTGGATCAATGGCAACAAACTGAAGTCCCTGACTTTTACCCACATATCTATGAATACCTGATTTTTTACAAAGAGGCCGAAAATATTCAATGGAAATAAGTACCTTCAACAATTGGTATTTGCATAACTGAACGGTAGTGTGTAGAAAAATGCAGATAGATCCAAATTTATCATCTTGCACAAAACTCAAATCCAAGTGGATCAAAGATGTCAGCATAAACCCAGATACACTGAACTTGATAGAAAAGAAAGTAGGAAATACCCTCCAACACATTGGCACCAGTGACTACTTCCTAAATATAATATTTATATTTATATTCCTAAAAATAAATATAAGTGGGACCTCTTGAAGCTGAAAAGCTTCTGGATAGCCAAGGACACAGTCAATAAGACAAAACAACAACCTACAGAATGGGAAAAGATTTTCACCAACCCTACAAGTTACAGAGGACTGATCTTCCTGAGTGAGGTATCACAATCCCAGAAAGAGAAGCAGGAGATGTACTCACTCATTAGTTATCTTTAAAAAAAAAAAAAAAAAAAAAAAAAAAAAAAAAAAAAAAAAAAAAAAAAAAAAAAGATAGATAGAAAGAAAAAAAAAAAACCATGTCATTGTTTACAAGAGCTCAAAGCTAGAAGATAGCTAAAAGACACAGTGCCTCACTTCTGCATTGATGGCCTCTGGCATGGGTGTGGTTGAGGAAACACTTGTTTTCTTTAAGGATCTGGCCAAAGGCAGTTCAATTATGCTCCAGTAAGTAAATGAGCAGCATGAATGAGCAGTTTTGTAAATGGGGCAATCATAAGAGCAGGTATGAATCTGAGACAACTGGTAACTGAGTTTGATGAGGTGCATGATGTAAAATCACCAAATAATATATGTATATATATATATATATGTACAAAGAAAGAAAATATGTTTTAGTAAAGGAAAATTGAAGTCATTT
This sequence comes from Sigmodon hispidus, assembly GCA_004025045.1. Classification (NCBI taxonomy): domain Eukaryota; kingdom Metazoa; phylum Chordata; class Mammalia; order Rodentia; family Cricetidae; genus Sigmodon; species Sigmodon hispidus. The sequence continues at coordinate 32,953 of PVIH01008198.1, forward strand.
AAGTTCAATGTCTGAGAAAGTTTGAACCTATTCATGCTTATAATTTGTAGTCAATTAGACTTCAAAACTCTAAAAAAGTAAATATATCTGGTGTCCAGGTTCTTCACACTTGCTGAAGTTTCAACAATCACCTATAACTGTCTTACTACCCTCATTAGCAACATCCCATTACCAACACCCAGACCTCTCTCTATATATCTCATTTAGTAAATATTTTATTAATTTGTATCAGTATGGTTTATTCTTTTTGCTTTATCTACCACCTAAGTCTGAATTGAATATACCACTAAGTTATATAGGATTCTCAAAACAAATGAAGTTAACAATGATCAAAACTTGCAGCATTAGTGCTTTAGGATGATAAGCATTCCACTGGGAAGATGAACCAAGGCAAACCATGATCTTTGACCTTAATAAATTTCCCGTTTAATTGAAATTGTAAATTTGACCTCTACAGAGTATTTTAAGTACTTTAAATATGTTAGTATCAAGATAATATCAGGAAGTTCTGATATATGATCTGCTTTCACAAGGAGAGTAGGATTGATCTATTCCAATATTGCATATATGTCTGAGATATCTAAGATTTCTCAGTGTGTGTCTCATTTGAAATCCTTGCACGATCTTTGAAAATTTATTATTTACAAAAACATTCTTTTTACACAGGGGAGTTTAGATTTAGGTATAGTTGAACTAATAAAACTCACCTAGGATAATAATAGGGTTATTGTCACTTAAAAATTTAAAATAATAGAAAGCAACCTCACTCACTGTGAAGATAAATAATGCCAGAAAAGATGTAAAATGTCAACCAGACTATTCCTCTATTTCACAGATATCATGTGGGATGTCTTTCCGTATGCTGTAAATATACTTTATTACTAATTGTTAATAAAGAAGCTGTTTGGCCTGTCGAAAGCCAGCTTAAAAGCAGGCAGGAAATCCATAGAATAGAAGACAAAGAAGAAAGGAGTCAGAGAGACACTGCAGGCTGCTGTCCAGAAAGCAAGATATAATGGAACATAGGTGAAGCCATGGAGCCACATGGAAATACATATGTTAATAAGAATGAGTTGAGTTAAGTTGTAAGAGCTAGTTGGTAATGAGCTTGAGCCATAGGCCAAACATTTTACAATTAATATAAACCTTAGTGTGATTATTTGGAACTAACCAGTTTGGGACGGTGGGCTCAGACCTCAGGGCTAGGACGGACCAGAACCTTTCAGCTATAAAATGTAGAAATTCAAAGTAAAAAGAATAACATTTGGTATTTGGTTGTATGCTTCTACTCTTGTGCCCCAGGCTTATGAGAGTTGAAATTAAGCTAATTGGATAAATGGAAATGATAACTACAGCTTATTTGCTATATGTTAAAGTCTTTGTAAAGACAGCTTCATTATAAAAGAAAATTTTCTTCAGTAGAAAACTTAAGTATGTTATTTTTTAGCAAACTGTATATTTGATAAATTAGTCTGACTTATTGAGATAATTATGAATAGACTTTCTCTTTCAGGTAATCTTTTTAAACTCTAAAATATCTTCAAACCACACTTATTTCCATTATGAACATCTAGGAACTTATATGACTTATATGAATACTTGGGTTGATTTTTTTCATGTTTCAAATATGTGAAAATGCTTCTAAAATTCTCAAAACAAGTTCACAATGTGACTGGATATACAATTGGGGTAATTTTACAGTTAGAATAAGAGTATGTTGACTGAGAACTTGGTACTCTGGATTACTGTCATTTATACACAGGGAGGAAAAAGTGCACCATAAGACAGTATGCTTCCTTACAATATACAGTTTAGAAATGACAAAATAAAGAAACAAATAAAAGATTTAAGTTTTCCTAAAGGTAATTTTTCACTATTAGAAGGATAGAATCCAAGAGTTCAAATAGAAACAATTAGACATTATATCAAGACAAAAAGCACAGACCAAAATATGCTGTTCTGATGATCTCCTCCAACAGTAAAAAATTAAGTTCCAGAGTATACAGAATAGAGTAGGAAGGCATTTTCAATTGTGCTATAGTTTTGAATGACTCCACTAAAGTGATGCTGATATTTCATCTCATTCATAAGATAGTAAGTGGGTAATGACTTATAGCAACTATCTGGAGATGGGGATGTTATAAACTAATTAAGGCTGCTGTGGTGGTGCCTTTAAACATGAAAGCCTTCATTCTGTGTTCTTTCCCACACTGTCTTGGGACTTTCTACATAAAATAAGGCCTTCTTCAGATATGGGTACCTGAATTTGAACTTCTTTGTCATCATAACCATAAGTTAGATATACTTTTTTTCCTTAAAAATTACTCAATCTGTGGTATTCTGAAAACAGATATGGAAGAATGTAGGCAAATGGAGTTAGTAGTTGAGAACACAGATTATAATCTGCTAAAATCATACATGGATCTCTATTGTCCAAGGTGTACTGTGGCTTTGACAAGTTGCTTAATTCTCCAGACTCTCAGTTTTCAGGTGTAAGCTCTGAGAGTATATACATTGCAAGTATCCAGATAAAATAGTGCTGGCACAAGGCATGCAGCCAATACATGTTAGTCATTATTACTGCTCATAATTAAATATAAGACCACAATCTAAGGCCATTTATTGACTTCTTCCAATATATATCTTCACAAGATAAATAATATTTTTATTTCCTTTTAAAATAAAGCTAACTTTTAAAATAATCCACTTTATGTAGTTGTAAGGTTATAATGAGACAATGTATATTAAATAAAGTACTCAGTCCAGTGGCAAGTAGATTATAAGAACTCAATAGTCACTATTTTTGCACTGATCACTAGGAAAATATTTTTAGAAAAAAAAATTTAGAAGTCCAATTATCCATTGCACTACAGAGTCAAGAAAAAATTTTATTTACATATTTACAATAGCAGAGTGGTCATAGTTAATAACAATGTCACTAAAATTTCCAAATAGTACCTCAACAAAAATGTGTTAGGTGATGGACATATTAATTACCCCAATTTAATCATTCCACATTGTTCAAATAATTCAAAACATTATATTATGCCCCCAAGTTTATAAAATTATCATTTGTCAATAAAAATTAAAACTAAAAATATAAAATAGAATGTATTTATAGCTATCTCTTACAGCTGTGATCGAGAGACACTAATGATATGCAAGATATTTCTTCCACTAAACAAATATATAAGAATTTAAATTTTAAAAATTCCTTATAATAACTTTCCCAACCATTACAGTGGAGACCTAGGAAAGTTTACATTATTCTGTATAACGATTGGTATTTGATACTAAAGGAAGTGACTATTTAAGTTACACATATACTCAGAAAGGAAGAAAAGATTCAAAAAACCTTCAAACATCAGTGTTAAAACAGAATGTTAAGAAAATGTTTTAGTAGGGCATTTCAGTCCTTTGTGAAAAAGATTGGAATCCTTATTTGACTAGAAACTATTTTTAATTAATTAATTAATCTTTGTTGAAAAAGTTTTTTTCTCATATCTGCCACTGTACCACCTCCCTTCCCTCCTCCCAGCCCCCACCAGTCCTCCTTCAGCCTCCTCCCACCCCATCCCCCATCCATTCTCCAAGAAGGGCAAGGAGTCCCAAGGTGGGTCAGTTCAGTCTGGACTATCCTGTTGACATGGGTCCAATTTCCTCATCCCAGTATTAAGGCTGAGTTAGTTGTTCCTCTGTAGGGAATGGGCTCTGAAATGTCAGTTCATGCACCAGGAACACAGTCTTGTACTATTGAAAGAGGCTCCACAAACTGCCCACACTAACTGTTGTCTACATTCGGAGGGTTTAGTTTTTTTTTTTCCATGAAGGTTAAAGCCAGGGATTCATGCAGTATTCATTAGACCTGCAAAGTAGACTTTTGTATTTTGCAAAATAAAATTGATTTATATAAAAACTAGCTAGCAGTGAAACTCACAGATGACTATAATATTTTCCCCCTGGAAAGACTAATTACAAGGGAACAGCATCACAGGAGATGTTGGATTTATTTAAATTTCTATTGCCACAGAAATAGAACCAATGTTTCTTCAGGGATTAAATAAACAACAATTATACATATGAGATTATGTTACAATGGCATATTCCTCACTGGGGACAAACTATCAAGATACTTTTACTTATTTAGTTGCTGCTGTTGCAGATATCCTTAGTAGTAGACTTAAAATAACAATAAGAGGAAGAAAAGGGATAGCTACTTTCTTTAATTCTCCTTATAGCATATATAAGTAACGCGGAGGCTCTCTTAAAGAACTTATCACCGCATAAGTATTAGTATCTCTAGAAACACATGAACATGTAGAATTTCAGAGCTTTGCCTAAGGAAACAGGACAGTTATCCACAATAAAATTCTAGGCTAAATTTCTAATCTTGCAACACAGTAGAACTGTTCATTCTTGCAACTTGAGAGTCTTTCTAAAATCACTTTCTAAATAGGTCTCCTGGAAATAGTCTTCTAATGAATCTCTATACCTATGGGCTTGTCTCTTTTTAATCCACTTTGAATACTTACTGCAGATGAGTAATATTTTTCCCAGCATTGGTTTCTTAGTTCCTTTAATGATAATATTGAATTCCTTAATGTGGTGTAAAAGGTTCTCCATCAGAGATGTACACTTAACTTCTTTTATCTCCACAAATATTATGGTTCTACTTCGTAAATATATTTCATATCAGTATCCATGAGTTTGTTCGCAGTCTTACTGCACTCATTGCAGCACTTTATTTTTCAACTAGATTCTAAAATTACCTTCTACCTGGTCTTCTTTCTTTTACACTTGACCCTGTCCAAACCATTAGTCAACCTTCAAAGAATATTTCCAGTTCCCTTTGTCATAAACTTTTCACAACTTCCCGTTTCCTAATGACAAAGAGCAGGCTGTCCAACCCTTGCTTCACAAGGCCCTTTTGTATACTATGTTTGCATTACTAATCTTCTGTTCTTTACCAATATGTGTTGCCATGGCTCCCATCATTCACAGTAGCCCTTGCATATATGTTCAAAAACGATGGCTTAAATAAATATTAATGAGGATTTGAAGAAATCTTTGTTTCTCCTGAGTAAGTTCAAAAGTTAAGATTTGGGGGGGGGGAAGAGTCAGTTGATGTTACATATACTTCTTTAGTTCTTGTACAAAGCATTCATCTTGTCTGTACTATTTCTCTATTAAAATTTTCCATTCTTAAATCAAAAATGAACTTTCTGATTTTGCTGGTACTGGGACTTGAACTAAAGGCCACTTGCATCCTAAGTATCGCCAAGTTATAGCTCCATCTCCTCTAATCACATTTTCATAGTGGCTTTTAGTTTTCAGCACATCTAAAATATTTATACACAGTGGCTTCTGCAATTTTTAATGGGAAATGGTTGCAAAGTTTGCTGTGGGTGAAGAACTACTACTACGTACTAGGAAAAACAGTGTCAATTGAATGGCCATGTTCTGTAAAGACATACTCATGAAGAGATCAAATTTGAAAGAATATAACTAATTAGTGTAAAAACAAACTACTGGTAAGTTTTCAAACATTGCTAATGATTGTTTTCAGTTAAATATGCAAGATATTTAACATAAATGGTATTTGACATTATTGGACTTTTATACTTGCTTAACAAAACAAAACCTAAACCACAAAACAAGTTGACTATGTATAAAAACTTCCAGGGACTTGGAACACTAACTTTTATGATAGAATCAAGAAGTAAATATTTTAGGCTTTGTAAATTCTAAGTTCTCTGTGGCAACTACTCATTTGTAAGTAATGAGAAAGAAGCACTGGGGAATATGTGAATGAGATATATTTAAATAAAGCATTACTTTCAAAAAGATGTGATATGGCAACTCTGATTCATGAGCCACAAACTAACTACATACTATTTTTGACCATGAGTCACATTAAGTAAAAATATATTTGACTCATAATCAAGTATATACTTATATATACACAGCCAAGATAAAGATTTAGCAAAGCAGGAATGTCTTCCTATGTACAGTGTACTACATACAATACTTCTCATTTTCTCTCAGTCGGTTGTTTTCAAATGCTGGTTGTGAACCTACTAAACACATTGTGTAACTCACTAAGGAGATGTGACTCTAAAATTGTAAAACTCCGATCCAATGGAGTTAAGTCATTTGCACATCCTAAGTCAGAAGTAACCTTTTATTTGCATAACTAACATTTGAATCCTCATTCATTCATTCAACTGTCCCTGAAAGGATAGCATTATAAATAATAGAGACTGTTCATACAGTGACTGGCCAGTACATGTTCTGAATTTAACACAGTGAACATTCAAAGGAGACTCCAAATGGGTGCTCAAATATTCTACCCTCAGTATTATTGGTTTACACTTTTCAACGTGAAGCAGTTTCTCTCACATTTCTCATCCACTGCTATCTTAGGACATGTTCCAGAAACACAGTGAGGCCCCTTCTAGTTTTCAGAGTTCAGGAGCAAAGAACATTAGACTTAGTAATTGTTTCTGAATGAGGACTATCTTTAGCCTGAGGGAGATCTCTTTCTGCTTGGCCTCTGAAGTTAATTGATCAATCTATAAAACTGAAAGGAAAAGGAAACCACAACACAAGAATCTTAAAGATCTTTATAACATAGCCTGGAGGCAAAATGAAAGTCAGTTAACAGGACAACATGCAGAATTCAAGGAAGGTAACTCATTGCTTGGCTCACATTCTCTCTGTCTCACGATAAGATTTCTAAATGGCAGGTCCACACCAAGCTTCCCCCCAAGTGTATGAGACTTTAGGATCCCAAAAGCTAATGGTAGTCATGTATTTTTCATGAATGAATGATGGCTTCAGATTAAACAAGTCCTGCCACCTGGGAAAAAAATAATCATTTTCAGTTTTATACAAAATTGGTTGAAATTATTCAATTCAAAATATAAACTATGTATGTTCTTTTACCATGGTACAGTTAAACTTCTAAGAGATCAAAGATGTCCAGGGAGTACTCTTTAAACAAATATCATTGTGATCATAAATACAATGACTGTATCTTAGTCCCTGAAAACAGTCTCTGATTAGCTGAGATGGGTAGTAAAAAAATAATTATTTATAACCCAGAGAAGCATTTTGTGAATTAACAAATGTGATCTTAACTTTTTTGACAGTTAATCTATTCCAGACATAAAATAATTTTACAGAGCTTAAGAAGCTGGGGAAGAATTCTTAACTTATGCTCAGGATTTAGTTTTATAATCTGTAACTTGGATGTTTTTGAGGTAAAAAATAATAGAAAGAGAATTGAATCTAAGCTCCTACCTTATGCAGCAAATAGAACACTGAAACATCTTAATCTCTAGGACACTATAATAAATGGGAATGAGTATCTCCCTCTCCAACCTTCCCCAACAAAGAAAATGCTTTTACATACATGAGTAACCAAATGATCATCCCTCCATGGGGTAGAGAGGATGGTTTTGTATCCTTGGTAGAAAGGAGTTTGCAGAGATAACTGGGTAGAAATGATCTGAGTGAGTATCATTTGTTTACACATTTAAATTCTCTTTGATAGCCATTACAAGTTTCAGTCTGAAGTAGAGAGCGTGCCAACTTCTGCTTGGTTCTTACACACAATTACTGCCTCCACATCCACATTAAAGTTATTGTACCCATCTCTAGCTCACTTTTTTGTTTTATTTCTCAATTGGTTTAGGACCCATGCACGGGAAAATGGTACTATGCTATTTATTAGACAATAAAACACTCAAACATCTTCCCAACTGCTATTTATGTTTTTTCTTTCCCTTTCTTTAATGACTTTTAAAAAATTTATTCTTTTCTCATAAAATACATACTGACTACAGCCTTCCCTTCCTCCCCTCTTCCCAGTCTCCCACCGCTCCCCTCTACCCCAGATTCACTCTTCCTGTTTCCCATCAGAAAAGAGCAGGCTTCTCAGTGGTATGAAGTGAAAATGGCGTGACAAGTTGCAGTAAGACTAGGCATAATCCCTCATATTAAGACTGGATGAGGTAGCCTAGAAGGAGGAAAAGGGTCACAAAAGCAGGCAAAAAAGGAAGAGACACCCCCCTCCCCGACTCCCACTGTTAGGAATCCAACAAAACCCCAAGCTACAGAACCACAGCATGTGTGCATGTATGCAGAGGACCATGCTGGCTCCATGATTGCCATTTCAGGCTCAGCTTTGTTGATTCTGCAGTCTTCCTGTTTCTAATAACAGTGGAAGCAGTGGAAGTTTTCTCTCCCTTTATACCCTTCCCAGAATAATTTTCTAAACAAATAGTTTTTATTCTGTCTCTTTCACATTAATATAGCTTCACTAATGTTTCTGATACTCAAAAAAGTATATTTTGTTGTAAAACAATGATCATTATAATATAAGAATGAAGGAAGATGTACTTTAGTTATTTTTAAAAAGTAACCTACAAGGCATTGAGCAATGCTGTTGGTAGTTGCATTCACTTGTTAGGGCTGTGAAAATAAAATGGCACATATTTTATACATTAAGCAGTAGAAAACTATTTTTGTATCGCTCCAGAGTAAAGGAGTCTATGGCAGTGATATGAGAATAGTTTTTTCTAAGGGCTCCTCTCCTTGTTTTTTGAATGGCAGTCTTCTTCCTATTCCTTCATGTGTTGTGTCTATAACCCAATCTATTCTAATAGCACTTGAATAATCATGCTTTTATTCACAGCTAATTATACAAGGCATGTAAACACATATGGTCAACTGGCTCAAAACCAACCGTATAGGTTTAATTGTAACCTTAATAACCCCTAAAAGTTCCATCTCCAAACAATCTCTATTCAGAACAGCTAGCAGATTAAGATTTCTATATTCAAACTGTGAGGCACAATACAGTTAATAACAGTAAGCAATATCTTCTCCAAGGCAAGTAGGTCATAGCTGATTATTAATATACCTAATATCAATTTACTTCCTTCAATTTATTTATTTATTTTATGTGTCTGAATGTTTTGCTTGAATTTTTCTATGTGCATTATATATATCTTTTGCTCATGGAGGCAAAAAGAGGGCACTGGATCAGAAAGACTTGCAAGTCATTATGTGAGTGTTCATCCTCATTAGGAGCAAAAGATCTCTTAACTGCTGAACCATGTCTCCAGCCCCAAATTTCCTTCCTTAGTTGAATTAAAAGAGCTCCATATTCAAATGTATTTAAGCCTTTTCAGATACATCTTTTACTTATTTTGTACATTTGAGCAACAAAACATTTCTAAATACGTTGACATTTCAACAAAATCTTATTTGCTCTCTACATGCAAATTTGTTTTCTTCCGAGCAAGTCTTTTCCCGGTACATATGTTTTCCTCCCTTATACAAACATTATATAACCATACTCGGTGCATGTATGAGAGAGAATGTGTGCATATTATTTATGTGCAAGTGTGTGTGTGTGTGTGCCCGTGTGTGCCCGTGTGTGTGTGTGTGTGTGTGTGTGTGTGTGTGTGTGCATGTGCACGCTATTAGAATAACTTAAAGAGTATTTGTTTTATGTCCTGAGGGTTCACATATGCCTGGCACATATGAACATACATTTAACATTTGTTTATAAATTGGTGAATAATCTAGGTTATTAAATGGCATGCTTTGTGGCCACTTTTAGCTTTATAAGACTAAATCTTAAAAATATGCAATTAAAGCAATTTTCTATAAGCCATTTTTAGGAACACCATCACTTAGGATGCTAGACATACAGGCCACTGACATTTATTCGTGTATTTGGTCAAAGGTGGAGATTCTAGTATTTTTGTAAACCATTCAGAGTGGTTTAGTCATCTAGATTACACTGCTAAAAATAAAATTTTGGAAGCAATGATGAAAAATACTAGGATACTAGGGAGAAATCAATGCCAGCCTTTGTAAAGCTACAATTATATGCCAAGAAGGACAAAAATCTATGAAAGAGTGATAGGAACGAGAGAGTGACATAGTTTTGGTAGGATGGGCAATGTTCAGGAAGACCACAGGGAATATTGAATGTTTAACTGAAGTACTCATTAGTAATGCTTTCACCTTTTACTGATCCTGTATTCCAATTTAACAAATGTCTTCCTACTTTACAGGTGTGATTACTCACTGAGTTGTTTTTTTTTTTTTTTTTTTACTGGTACTAACTATGGAATCCAGGATGTCATGCATAACAGTCAAATTACCTCCCACTGACCTAAATCTGCAGCCCCCAAATGATCTACTTTTAAAGAATTTCTAGTCATGTTATTTTTATATATGCTTCATGAAAGCAAGGATACTGTTTACTACATTGTTGTGAATACTATGTCAAACATATCTCTAGTTCAGATATAAGTGAAAGCGTGGTTTATTCTGTTTAATATTTAGAAAGATAATCATATATATAAAGACACAGGTAGATATAGAGAAATAAACAGGAAATCAGAACAGAAGCAAGCAAGCTAGTAAAAACAGCATAATAGAGAGATTTCTTCCCACCACATTGAGATCGATTTTTACCATCTAGTTTGAGATAGATCGTTTAGTTTCCCACAAGTTCCTGGGATATTGAAATAATAGTATTGTTAGAACACTTTTATATCAATGTTATTACATTTATGGCATGGCTTTCTTATAAGCACACTTTTCCAGGTTTACTTTTTCTTTAAATAATTGAAGATGCTGGGGGCTGAGATAATTTAACTTTGACAGCTTTAAGACCCAGGCTGCCTGGCTAGAAGACTATCAACAGAGCATTCAGATGAATTCTTCCTATTCATGCCTGGCTTGTGATCAGTCTACTGACTCTCTGAGGAAGTGATACTGCCACCATGCTGCTTGCTACCTAAGCTCAAGTATTGCTCCAGAAGACACGGTCATGGCTACAACAGTATGTAGCAACTTTCTCCAGATCTGTTTCTCCAGAAATGTTGCCAATACAAACTTCGGTGAACTTTCCATGATCATGAAAACCACTATCACTCAGAAAAGAAGGCAAGCACTGGTGACCCAGCAAAAGGCCTACTATTGGTGAAGATGGACTCCTTCATTTTCATGAAACTCTATCATGTCTGGTGCAAATCCTTTCCCTACTACATAATAAGGCTAGGTTGTGGCTCATTTTTTGGTCAGTGGGGAGTCTACTTGTTCTGCACTCTAAGTTTGCAATAATCGAGCCAATAAATGGTTTCACCTAAAAATTCTTTCCTTGACTCCTTTTGATACTGATTACTAATTAAGCAGGTAAGACAAAGAGAACATGGAAGAAATGGTATTAGATGATATCAGTGGTGATAGTGATAATAACAACTGATGAGTCACCAAACAGTTTCTGAGACTTGTTGGGCCAAGAATGATAGGGAGCAGAGGCAACATTGAAAGATAGTGCAGGTAGAAAAAAGCCAGGCTAGAAAGAATGAAGGCAAATGGCTGTGATGTGGCATTGGTGAGAAGCTGAAGGAGTAGCAGGGATGTCATAGGCTTTAACTGACATGGATCCTCCACACCCTAGGCTCAATCTGTAACATTAATCTGTAACATTAGCCATGTACAGCTGACAAATTTCAGAATCCAAAGGCCACTGGAGAACTATAACAACAGTAGGTGCCACACTGGTAGGTATTTCTTTTTGAAGTCTGCTACTGACACAGTGCTTCAGAAATCAAGGAATTAAAATATCTACTAAGTGGTAGGGCCTCTGGTTGATAAAGGCCAGAACAATATGGCTCCAACCTGAGAACCTAGAGACTCAAACAATATGCCCCTCATTCCATGGGTGTGGAGACTAAGCCTCCTGGGCTGATCAGTTCAGCTCATAGGCCTTGGGTACTCAAGGACCAAGACTGACATAACTGGAAGATCATTTCTGAATGAGCTCATAACTTCTACTGAGGCAGAGACAAAAGGTACCAGCTTGTTAACTATATCTACTTCATGTTGAGATACAGGCAAGTGGTAGAGTTCTTCCCTGTGGCCTATTTGATTATATTTGTTACTGATTTACAGAATGAAGATTGCCCTCTTCCAGCTTCTGTCTCTGATAAATGGGCCAATGTATCTTGCTAAGTTAGTGACAGTCTTTGGTTCTAATAGCCTGACTTAATCAATCTATTTAATTTATTGATAAAACCAGCAGTAAAAACGTTCTCCATTAAATAGGTTTTATCATCTAGAATTATAGAGCTATATGTATTTTCAGAATCTGAAATTCAGTTATCATATGACACACTGTCCATCATAGAAACAGCTTGCAAAGAGAAAAATCAAAAGATTAAAAAAGACTCTGTGTCTTTAAGTAAGGACCAGGAGGTCAGACTGTAAAACTGAGCCTGTCTACTTCACTGAAATTGCAATGCAAAGCAATATTATTTCCAAGTAGCTTTAGGCTGATGCCTGAAGTTACAGTCATTAAACTGTATTAGATATGTTGTGCTGAGCAGGCGTGTGATAGGCTATGATTTTCTAAGGTCCATTATGTTCATTACAGAGAAGATGGCTACCTTTCTACACTAGTTAGAATAAATTCCCTTCCAATCCATATCAAATAATGAGTCTGCCTCCAAATGACAGCTTCATAATACCAGTCTGTGAAAACCACAACACCTACCGTTAATTAGGATTTAGGGATGATACCTACTTTAACATATTTCTCTTAGGTTAACACATAAACCCTGACAGGTAAGCCTGATATACATCAAACTTAGAGACACTATATGATGTGGTTAGGATTCGACCTTAGGTCAATTAGATTCTGAAGTCTGTGCTCTTTCTTTTGTATTGGCTTCTCTGTTCTGACTTTACTTGCACATATACTTTTACACCCAATTTTCAGTGTTTTGCATATCATTGGGGTTGTTTCATGTCTCTTTAAGAAAGCTAAACAATTAGATTTTTTTCTTCCCTTTATTACTGGCCTTCCTATACAAAAGATTTACAGGTAAATAAAGAAACATGAGTAGAGGCACCCATTGTTTGCCAAGGAATGAGAATTTGCTAATGTTAACACAACATTCAAGATGTGGGAAAGAACAGTTTCAAACTGTAGCATAAACCCTAGTAGCCTCATTAGATATAAATTTAAAAGCCATTTGAACAAAAGCTCATTGGGGAAGAGCTGAGTAGGGTAGGTCAATCAAGCCATTATGTGTATAAATTTAGTGTCATATTACTGTTTCAGAGTTTTAGAGATGTGGGAAAAAAGATTAATCTCTAGTCTCCCTTGCAATCTCATTGTTACTTATTTTTAGCCAGCTATCTAGCTAAAGAATGACTCTTTCTATTCAAAGGCTAAATGAAAGGTCATTGACTCTTGAATATATTTTCAGATACTGGGGGGAGTGTCTTGTCTTCATGATTATATGTGGAATACAATTTCATTCATAATATGGGGATTCAAGCTTTTTCATAAGTTTTTTCAAATAAAATACTTTCACAAAAATATCTGAAACACATTTCAGACCAAATTGAGCGCAAACACATGTGTTAAGGTAACATAGATGATGGCTTGAAATTGTTAAATATATACATTCTGTTCACATGTCAGTTCTTTTAAAGATGTATGGGAGGGGGGAGAAAACTGGATCTGCCAGGAGTGGAGACTGAACTGAGTAATATTGGGTCAGTGGGACCATGGGACTGCCTGCTGCCTGCCCAGAGAGGGGATGGGGAGTTGTGGAGAAGAAAGAATGACCTGATGTGGCGGGAGGGGGAAGGGACCTTGAATAAGGATATACAAGGATAGAAAGTGTGACTTCTTTGTTCATAATAATAATAATAATGAAAAATGAAAAAAAAGAAATGGAAGAAAGAAAAAAAAAGATGTATGGGTTCCTAATACTTTATGGAAACATAAGTGCATTTCAATATTATGTACTTTTAATTGCTAGTTTTAACAGATTACAGTGGAATTTTGTTTTGAACTTATACTTTCAAAGTTCTTTGTGTGTATATTAAAAGTTAAAGTTATTTTTTTGTATGCATATTTGTGTGTGCATTTGTGTGGAGGTTAGAGGTCTACCTTAAATTTTGAAGTTGGGTCTCTCTTTGGGACCTGGAATGTATCACCAATTATACTGAGTGGAATTTATGACCTGGAGATATACCTGTCTCCACCTTTCCGAGAACTCACATTAAAAACACACACCATTATGTCCATCTTTTTCTCATTGCTGATAAGGATTGAACTTACGTCCTCACTTTTATGAGGCAATAAGTTGTCTAAGTAAGTCATCTCCTTGAACTTAGGCTTTTACAAAACTTTTAACCATCATACAGACTGGCCTTTTTCAAACACTCCATAATAACCAACATATTAACTATATAGGTAGGAATGGGTTTTAGACTTCAGAAATAGAATCATTGTTTGTTCTATGGTCTTTAGAATAAACACTACTATTTTAAACCTTTTGAGGAATGCTGAAGACACTGATAGATGGCTAAGTCAATAAAATGCTTGATGCAAAAGCATGAAGATCGCAAATTGTATCTCTAGTACTTCACTGAAATACAAGTTCCACACCCCAGTAATCTCAGTCCTTGAACAGGAGATTAAAAGGAGAAATTTATATGTATGAATGGCTACCCAGTGTAGTTGAATGTAGGAGCAAAAAACGTAAGTTGGAGAGCCAGTGAGATGGCTTGGCAGGGAAAGGAGCTTGGAGTTAAGCCTGAGGACTTAGTTTCAAATATTTGGAACCACGTGAGAGAAGAGAATGGACATCTCCAAATTGTCCTCTGACATCACATGTGTGTGTGCACAAATGCACTCAAACACACACACACACACATGCTTGCACACACAATAAATAAATAAAATGTAAGTTTAAAAAAAGATGGGAAATGATTTAATATGGACCTCTGGCCTACACCCACATATGTGAAATTATAGATATATATCTCCTACACCATATGCCTCTACATAATCACATAAGGGAATTCTAAATAGTTGGACAGTGTTGTAGGAATGTGCTCAGCCTGCATAATAAAGACAGTGAACTTTAAAGATAGTAAAAACTGAAAGACAGCTAAATTTAGAGATATATAAAATAAAATTTGAGGACAAAGGTGACAGCTAACATATTTGTTTTCAAGTTACTGGACTACTTGAAAGCATATTTATACTGTAATCTAACTTTCTGGTTAAAATAAATTAAATCACACATTATATGTCCTTATACAGTATCACAGAAGTCGTTTCCTCTCAATTTTTATCTGTCTATAAATCAGAGCTTTAAAATATTCTATTGTTGCTAAGCTACAAAATGCATTTATTAATTTAGTTTTTGAAGGTAAGTTTTGCAAAGACCACAAAAAGCTACTTTGAGCTAAATCAATGAGAATATGTGCACATTACCATTATATATAAGGCATTAGCACCAAGCGTGCCAGAATGGAAGTAAAGTGATGTACAAAATTAAGCCAACATTGAGATAGCACATGCTCTAAACACATGAGTTCAGAAGTACAAGCTTTTAGAGGCATTGTAGTCATTTATAACCTGTCAAGTTCACATGGAAAACAGGTCCCTTTTGGTTTTGTCATGCCTTTTTACATGTAGCCTTTGTTCTGCTTTCTTAGGTTGTGTGAATGATTACTGCTCATTGACATATCAGATAGAAACTGCGTTGCAGGACTCTCAAAGGCTTTGGGTTTTGAAATGATAAATATATGAAGAGCAGGTGACTTAAAGACTTATGTCTCAATGTTTTGCAAAATTTAGGCTACTAAGTATTCCAATAAGAATAAATATATCTTCATGTAACTTGAAATAGGAAGGGAGGTTTGGGGGGGCAGGACAGGGTCCAGAGGAGAGTGGAGAAGGACAGAGAGGATTGAGGACTAGGAGGAGATTCACTAAGGAGAGCTACACATGAAAATGCTGCAGTAAAATTCAGTGCATTGTTTGCTAATCAATTAAGAAATAATGTAAGGAGAAAGGGGCTACCAAATTATTTCATTTAATATCCTTTGAATAGTATATTATGCTTTTATCTGTTTTATATTATGTTAATGACCTTCTAGTGTGGCAAGATAAGCAGCAGCTATAGTTATGTTAGTCAAAACTCCCTTAGAGAGTGTAAACTACATGCCAGGCACAGAGTCAGGTGCTTAACTCAACCAATGATGTCAAATATTATAGCTGCCCTCATCATCAGAAATTTAAGAGAGTCAAAGGACATCATCTGAGTACTACAGCTAGCAAGTGGCAAGGCTGAGATTTATCCTCAGGCTGATTTCAAAGTCTGTGCTTCTTATATACACTATGTGCTCAAGAACACATGCCTTTTTAAATCTGAGAGATACTTTGCTAGGAGAAATCTAAATTATTTCCCATAACCTCTGCTATGCTAACATTTTTAGCTTTCTATATTTTGAATTACAATTTTCTCACTATATGGCTTCTATCTCACTCTGGCCCAGATGACGATTTCCTTTCATAGTTCTTTCTTCTACATTACCTTTGATCCATGAGTTGCCCTTTGATTTAGGAACTAACTGTTCAGGTGCTAGGTAGCTCCAAGCTAGTAGCTCCTTGACTGCCCTGAATTCCTCACTCAGAATTTTCTGAAACTGGATCTGCATCTCTGAATAGAAACATTAATTTGTGAGGTAAGAAGATGGACATTTTCTTTACAATCTATGGTAGAGATAAGTGCATACTTTAGCCAGAGTGAACAGACCTACTGATGTGAGGGCTAGAAACTCACTCAATTGGTATTTCTAGAATCAGTTATCAAAGCTTGCCATATAATGTTCACAAATAATTTTGGCTGTTCTGGAAATATGCGATGCTTGGTATTTGGGGTGGGTGCACTGATAGAATAGTTATTTTCAAAAGGCATGAGCAGTCATCAATAAGTAGAAGTATTGTTCAGCAAGGAAAGTCCAGTATTTTCTTTCTTACTAATCCACATCAGGGTACAGACACAAAATCATAATGCAGTCAAAAGATTAGTGTTGTAAATGATTCATGTTTCACTCTTGTTTTGCTTACCGCTTTGACTTCTTGGTTTATAGTTGCTTTGCTTTCTTTTGAATATTGTTTGGAAACATGCTCATACATTTTTCAAATATTCTGTCTTTAAAACATACCAGTCTATGTATACCAAAGCATCTTGAAAGGCAAAAATATTCTCTTGCTTTTGTAATCAGTTTCTACTCTGTATACACTGTGTGCTCCACACATGCTGTTTATTTGAATATACTATTATTGGAGAATGTCCTTGGCTGTTAGAATCCAGATTTGTACTCAGGAAGTGAACAGAAAAAGGCAGACCATTTCTCTGATCGCGTTCCCAAATAGCCTGTGTGGAAGGACGTTGTGCTTTTTTGGTTTGTGAATACTTAAAACCTAGATGGTGACTAATGAAACAATGTCACATTTCAGTTTTAGGAATGATTATGAATAATTATCCCTGGGCTTTAGTTCAGGAAGCAAGTGGAAAGTTTGAATGAGTCCTTTTCCCCAACACCACTTATAAACACCTTAATAAAAACAGTCAGCACTGTCTGATGTCCTGCACAGCTGTTTCTGCAAACCTGGGTGTAATCAAGCACACGATCTAAGTTGGGTAGCTCCATTCCAAATCCAAATCACTATCATGAAAGATTTCAATAAAAGAGTTCCCATCAATTGTTAACTATTTATCCATTTTGATGGTGCATAGTTTTAAGACAGCTCCATCAGCTTCTATGTGTTGCCCAGATTATTCCTCCACAAAAATCGTTTAACAAGAAAATTGCCATGCCCAGAGACATTTAATAGCTCACCACTGCTCAGGAAGTGATTTCAGAGTCTACTACTTGTTGGTAGAGTCCCATCACAGTTGGGTGCCCTTCTTTATTGCTGTACTCTTTCCACTTATTTTAATCAAATATCATATCATCCAGCCATGCCATCATATTTTCAATGATTTCTCCCAACATATGCATTTGTTTATGCTTTTTTTAAAAAAAATTGCTGGTGTTTTATACTATAAATTTCTCCTCACTCTGTAACTGCTGTGTTCCTCTTTAACAGACTGAACAGGGTAAATTCAAATCATACTTTATATTTTCCAAATACAAGTCTGTTATTCATAAGTCACTGTCCCTATAACACTGGAGATATTCTAGGACTTTGAAGCTTTACTCAATCACTCTAATCACTTTACCTGGTGACTCTGTAACTTTTATGTGTATCATAACAAGGTAGTTTGAATAAATTGGCTCCCATAATCTCATAGGGAGTGGTACTACTAGAAGGTGTGGCTTTGTTGGAGTGAGTGGGACCTTGTTAGAGGATGTGTGTCACTGTGGGGGTGGGCTTTGAGGTTTCCTATGCTCAGGATACTACCTAGTTGTCAGTCAACTTCCTGTTGGCTTCAAGATGTAGAGCTCTAAGCTCTTTCTCCAGCACCATTTCTGCTTACATGCTGCCATGTTCCCCACCACGATGATAATGGACTGAACCTCTGAAACTGTAAGTGAGCCACCCCAATTAAATGTTTTCTTTATAAAAATTGCCATGGCCATAATGTCTCATCACAGCAAGAAAATCCCTAAGACATACATAACCATAACCTGATATTTTATGCTTTACAAATTATATGCATAGTATTCCTCACACCAACAAAAATGTAAGTTTTACAAGTGCAAACACATTAATCAATTATTCCTAGTATTATTCTCCCTCATACCCACAAATAAGCAGCTTGATAAACACTTAATTTAAATTACATTTAAAAACTTTCTGTTGGAGTGTATTTGTGAAATCCCTACATGCAGATGTGCAATTTTGATTCTACAAAAGAAAGTAGGAGTAGATACTCTTCATGTTCTTCATGAACACCCATAACTGGGGTAATTGTACATCCATTAATTACCCAGGTTCTGTATATTTAAGCTGCTGATGCTTTACAACTGTATGGGCCTTAGGATCTGAGATGGATCACATCCCTTGTACATCTCATGAAAGTTTACTTAGATTCAACCCATTACCAAAGAATAACAGATATAGGGACAAGAAAAGTCCCTCTCTCCTACCCAGGATCAAGGTACACTCACAGATCTAATCCACATTTCTGTGACCCTAATGTGAACAAACTGTGCTTTTCCTGATAACAAGTAATCACCTAGCTGTTTCTCCTGACTTATCCTGTGCTTTTGGTTGTCTTGACATCATTTAATCAATAAACTATTTACCTAAGAATCTTGCTCTCAGGCATAGTGTCATAGAAATGCATATACTTATGAAAAATTTATAACTGCTTCCTAACAGAAAATATTTGACAAACTTAGTCTACCCTACCCCTTATCCACTTTTCAGAGAGGGTAAGGACTCCCACAGGGAGTCAATATAGTCTGCCTATCAAGTTGAGGCAGGACTAAACCCATCCACCATATGAAGGCTGAGCAAGGTATCTCTCTATAGGGAATGGGCTCCAAAAAGCCAGTTCATGCACTAGAGAAAAATCCTGGTCCCACTGCCACAAACCCTACAATCTGCCCAAGCCATACACTGTCATCCACATTCAGAGTGCCTAGTTCAGTGCCATGCAGGTTTCCAACTGTCAGTCTAGAGCCCATGAGCTCAACTGTCTCTGTGGGTTTCCCCATCATAATCTTGACCCCTTTGCTTATATGATTCCTCCTCACTCTATGCTCATAAGACAACAATGACTTCAAACTTCAAAGATATTAGAAGAATAAATTCAAGCTTGGCTGTGAGTGTTAGAAATGTCTCAGATTGGTTCTGAATCTAAGCTAGTTTCCCTTTGTTATTTAACTTCAAACAGAAACAGCACACCACCAAATTTTCCAAGGTCACCCAAATATACTGTGGAAGGGATGGAAGCAGAACTCATTTCTCTATATGCTTAAGACATGGTTAATCTAATGTAGTACTTCACAATATATACTTTGTGGGATGTTACTTGCTAGTTTTATGAGACATGCTATTAAAAAAAGAAGCTTCAAACATTTCCTACTATGCTCTTTTCCTGGAAATTCACAGTGGCATAATAAAAGCTCTAAGGAAGAAAACATAAAAAGATCAATTTTTAAACTTTAAAAACCACTGATTACTTTTCTTTTTCCATGTAGTACCTAATAGATATTATCACTCAAATTTAGTGACATGTGGTACCTACAGGAAAAAGGTAAGCTAATTTATTATACTAGGCTGTTACTTTGTCCAAGAAAAAATTATCTATTGATAAAATTACCTTAGTAATCTTTGTATTATTTATGTTTAATGGAATAATATAATAGCATTGAGTCTTATTTTACTCCTGAAAAATGAAAGGAAGAAAGAATAAGAAGGATCATAGAAGGGTACCAATCAAATTAATGATTTAAAGGTGTACCAATAATTGAGCATCTACACAAATCTTCTAAAGCATTAGGTCATTAAAAGTTGTGAAAAAAACTTCTAAAAGGAAAATTGGCATAAGCATATAATATATAGAAGTTATTTGTCTTCTTAGTTCATTATGTTCTATTAAAGACATTGAGAAACTAATTAAATTAAAAGGGGGTATGCTGGGGATGGAACAATGGCTAAGTGATTAAGAGCACTTGTTGCTTTTGCAGAGGACGTAGGTTCAGTTCCAAACACTTGTATGGTTACCTGTAGACATCTTGTAATTCAGTTCCAGGGTATTCAATATCCTCTTCTGGCCTTCATGGGCATGCACACAGTTCCCTGACACATATATTCAGGCAAAAACTTATAAACATAAATAAATAAAATAATAACAAGTAAATTTAAAATGGTACGGTGTATAAACCATTTTAAGTCAAAATGAAAAGATTACAAAAACATGAAACAACTAGAAAGTAACAAAAATTACATATGTGGCACATATAATTTAAAAACTTGGCCACATAGCATAATATCAAGTTGTAGAGTATGAAATTCTAAGGCTAAACTTTTCATTAAGTGACAAGATCAGTTTTATACAACACATTTGTTTGACCTGTAACTATTTTCCCAAGGGAAATTTGGAATTTAGAAAGCTCACAATTCTACATTTGTAAATACTTAAACAATTATGAGAAAATCACTTACTATTTTTGAGTCTCAGATTAGGTGGTTCTTGCTCAGAGTTTTGAGTATTAGTTTGCAATCAAAATACAAAGTCATACTATAATTTGATGCCTCAATAGCAGACATAACATACTGTTAAAAGGTCATTTTGCTAGTTTTATATTAAGCTGGTGTGATCTTAGTTCAGTGTAGAACCATAGCATTTTTCAAGAAATTGACAATAGATTTTCTACTTATTTTCCCACTTTCAGCATCAAAGAAATATTGAGTGCAATGAGAACAAAACAGAAAATAAGGTCCTTGACATGAAATAAAAAGCTAAGGTTTGGGGAATAGAAAGCAAAGGGATAAATACTTTAAATAAAGTATAATCTCAAAAAATATGTAAATAAAAATAAAAGCTAAGTTTACCTATTGCAGAAGGAAAAAAGACAATAAAGGGGCTGAAAAAGTATGTGAGGTATTGGATCAATTTTCATCATTTATTTAAAAAGTAGCTAAAAAGAGGAAGGATATGCTAAGAGGTTTAGTTATGGGATAGGTAGGTTCTGACAAAAAAAAGTACCACCCAAATGGCTGAAAATTGATTTTATACATGACTAACCACAAGAGCCCTGGTGAAAAGCACAGTTCCAGTTGCCCTACCATGCCTAAAGTAGACCCAAGAACAAAGGTGCCAAAAGCTTAGGTCAGTGTGTTTTGACACTCTATTCATCAAATAATTTCTATGCATGGAATTTCTTGATTCTATGTAAGGCTATGAATAAAGATAGTAACTTTCAGTAACTATAAATGAATCATTTGTATGTAAAATATAACTGATTGCCCCTCCCTACCACCTCCAAGTTGTAGAACAATCATTTTTCTCTAAACTTCAGCAATGACTGTTCAGGGAAAACAAAATGACTTTTCTATTATTATGTTTTTATAATATATCCTCCAAACATAACATGCTATTTTTCAAGTGTCCTTTTAGGTGATTCATCACTGTTAATAGGCAAGAGATAAGTAAGCACGATGATAAGCCCTACTAATTCAAAACTCAAGCAACCTCATAGCAGTGCAGACAGAGTCAAACTATAAAGCCTGATAATAAATATTAAAATTATACTAGAGATGAATCACAAGAAAAGGCAGATCAGTGAGCTGTGAGATCAACTAGAAAATGGAAGGGCACGAAGAATCACAGGAGTTCTACAGGTTCTCAGGACACTAAATCAGGAGTGTGTGTGTGTCTGTGTGTGTGTGTGTGTGTGTGTGTGTGTGTGTGTGTGTGTGTACCTGTGAACAAGTAGTTTTATCTTGTTTTGTTCTGTTTGACTGTTATCACTTGGAGGCCTGCAGTTTCTGAAGAGGAAAAGGGGAGAGTGAATCTGGAAGAAAGGGAAAGTGAGGGTAACTGGGATATGTGGAGGAAGGAGAAACTGTTGTCAGAATGTATTGTACAAAACAAAAATCCATTTTCAATTAAAAAAAGAGGGTCTGAAGTCTATTTGGTCTCTTCCACTCACTTCTAATCATACTTTATGAGACAGAGTCTCCCACTGAAGGTGGGAATTACAGTTTTAGCTAGAGTGTCTGACTCTTTCTGCCTTCTCTGCCAGCCTTGGGGTTATAGGCACACTCCACAAAGTCTTGCTTTTACTTAAGATCTGATAATTTGAACTCAAATCCATACTCAGCAAGCACTTAGAACACTAAAGCATCTCCCCACTCCCAGGAAGTTGTTTATAGAAGTTGTCAACAACATATTGAGCAGAGTGGAGTGGTGGCATGACTTGCAGAAGAACATTTGAACATGCATATATTTGGAGACAGAATCTTACTGACTCTTTACAGGTAGAGTTTGGTTTTAGGAAATAGGACAACATCCTATATTAAATACATCTTTTTAGACATCAAAAATATTACTCTAGTGATGGTCATAAAAATCAGTAGTTCTATTATTTGGGGCAGTGAAGTCAATTCTAAAATTGCCCTTACATTATTAATAAGAAAAACCCAAAGCATTACTAAAACCAACTAATCAAACCAGAAAAACAATGAATGTACTTACATAATCTTAAGCAGAACAAAGAAGAAAACATGCTTATAAAAGAAAACAAAAACGGGGCTGGAGAGATGGCTCAGCGGTTAAGAGCACCGTCTGCTCTTCCAGAGGACCCGGGTTCGATTCCCAGCACCCACATGGCAGCTAACAACTGTCTGTAGTTCCAGTTCCAGGCAAACACCAAGGCAAATAAATAAATAAATAATAAATAAATAAAGTTTTAAAAAAAGAAAACAAAAACATGATTCTTAGTGTCATTATTGCTTTCTTCTTTTCATTGATTCACCTAATACTGGCTTGGCTTCACTAGGTAAGCCATGTCTCAGTGCTTAAACCTTGATTATGAAGCTTCTCACCAACTGTACACTCTGTGTTTCAACAAGCTTTCCTGAATTATTGGCAAGGGATTCTCATTATTATCTATCACCAGCCCTTGTCTAAAAGTCTTTTAGATTAGTACCTTCAATGGGAGACTTTTTCTTATCATCATAGTTGATTTTTATGTCACCATCTATACTCTAGCTTCTTCTACTTGACTTATGTGGTTTGGTTCTGTGTGGATGGCCCAGAAAGCTAGTTTTCTATTAAAGAATCAACTGATCTCCCACCAGACAAGTTCAGATCTCATCACATTAAACAATTACATAAAGTCATAATAATATGTAGTTTGTTGTTTTTGATCTATTGAGGGACCTGCCACCCAGCTTTCAAATAAATCACACATGGAGGCTTGTTCTTAGTTATAAATACTGACATTAGATTGGCTTGTTTTTTGCCATCTTTCCTTAAAATGTCCCATCTCCCTTTTGCCTCTGGGCTTTTTCCTTTTTTTACTTTTGTCTATCTTTCTTTCACTCTTGTCCTGTGGCTGGCTGGGTGATTGTGTGGTTCCCCCCTAGCATCCTCCTTTCTTTGTTTTCTTGCTCTTTTTTCATGCTTTATCCTCCCATATTTTTCTTTCTATTTATTCTCTCTGCCTGACAGGTCTGCCCATTCTTTCTGTGCCTAGCTATTGGCTGTTCAGCTCTTTATTAGACCATCAGGTGTTCTAGACAGGCACACTAACATAGCTTCAAAGAGTTAAAAAAATGCAACATGAAAGAATGCAACATATCATTAAACAAATGTTCCACAGCATATAAGGTAATACATCTTAAAATAATATTCCACAACAAAAATACCTATGTGAATAAATTCTTTGTGCTTCCCCCTGAAAATTACTTTCACAATGCAAAACTAAAGAACATTTAATTTACATATTAAAGTGAAATGAACAAAAGAAATCAGAAGACAAGGAACACATTACTGAATGATAGGATAAACAAACATACAAGTTTAATCCTTTCTTCATATACACATCTGGTTATTTGATATATATTTTCTGTATAAATTATCAATCTTATTTCTTCTCAATTCTCATTCCTGGATGGGTAGGATCAACATAGTAAAAATGGCAATTCTACCAAAGGCAATCTACAGATTCAATGCACTGCCTATCAAAATCCCAACACAATATTTCTTGGACCTGGAAAGAACAATAATCAATTTGATTTGGAATAACAGGAAAGCCAGGATTGCCAAAACAATTTTACTCAACAAAAGAACCTCAGGAGGTATCACCATCCCTGACTTCAAGCTATACTATAGAGCTACAGTAATAAAAACAGCCTGATACTGGCATAAAAACAGACTTGTGGATCAATGGAATAGAATTGAGGATCCAGACATTAACCCAAAAACCTATGAACACCTGATCTTTGACAAAGAGGACCAAAATATTTCGTGGAAGAAAGATAGTATCTTTAACAAATGGTGATGGGAAAGCTTAATGGCAGTATGTAGATAAATGCAAATAGATCCAAACCTATCACCCTGCACAAAACTCAAATCCAAGTGGATCAAAGACCTCAACATAAACCCACCCACTTTAAACTTGATAGAAAAGAAATTAAGAAATACACTTCCAAGAATTGGCACAGGCGACCACTTCCTAAATATAACACAGACACTAAGGCCATTAATCAATAAGTGGGATCTCCTGAAGCTAAGAAGCTTCTGTAAAGCCAAGGACACTGTCAATAGGACAAAACGACAGCCTACAGAATGGGAAAAGATTTTCACCAACCCTACAAGTGATAGAGGACTGATTTCTAAGATATATAAAGAGCTCAAGAATCTAGAGCCCAAAACCTTGAATAACCCAATCAAAAAATGGGGTTGAGATCTAAAAAAGGGAATTCTCAGCAGGAGAATTACGAATGGCTGAAAGGCACCTGAAAAAGTGTTCATCATCTTTAGCCATCAGAGAAATGCAAATCAAAACAACTTTGAGATACCACCTGACATCTGTTAAATTGGTTAAGATAAAAGACATGGAGGACAGCCTATGTTGGAGAGGATGCAGAGCAAGGGGAACACTCCTCCATTGTTGGTGGGAGTGTAAGCTAGTTCAGCCACTTTGGAATGCAGTATGGCAGTTTCTCAGAAAATTGAGAATTAATCTCCCCAAGGACCCAGCAATACCACTTCTGGGTGTATACCCTAAAGATGCACAGTCATACTCCAAAGGCACTAGCTCAACTATGTTCATAGCAGCGTTATTTCCAATAGCAGGAAACTGGAAACAACCTAGATGTTCTTCAACTGAAGAATGGATTAACAAACTATGGTACATCTACACAATGGAGTACTACTCAGCAGTAAGAAAAAACGATATCCTAAAATTTGCAGGCAAATGGATGGATTTGGAGAATATCCTCCTGAGCAAGGTATCACAAACTCAGAAAGATAAGCAGGAGATGTACTCACTCATTAATGGACTCTAAACAAACAAACAAACAAACAAGAAAAAAGCCAAGCATGCCGAAGCTGCAAACCACAACCACTGAACAGCTTGGGATCAGAAACACCCTGGACTGACTCCTTGGCTTCCACTCCCGCTAGAGGAACACCTGACTCAATCTTGAGGGAGGGGGGAGAAAACTGGATCTGCCAGGAGTGGAGACTGAACTAAGTAATAATGGGGCAGTGGGACCATGGGACTGCCTGCTGCCTGCCCAGGGAGGGGATGGGGAGTTGTGGAGAAGAAAGAATGACCTGATGTGGTGGGAGGGGGAAGGAACCTTGAATAAGGATATACAAGGTTAGAAAGTGTGACTTCTCTGTTCATAATAATAATAATAATAATAATAATAATAATAAAAATTGGTGATTGGCCAGAAGGCAGACAAGAAGTGTGAGCAGGGCTAACAGATTAAATAAAACAAAACTCTGGGAAAAGGAAGAGCAGGACAGAGATGCCAGCAGACACAGAGAAAAAAGAAAGACTAGGATGCCACTCTGAGAAAAGGTACTAAGCAACATGGCTGATCGTGGGTTAGTTTAAGAGTAAGAGTTAGCAAGTTATATGCTTTAGCCATAGGCCAATCAGCATGAAATTAATGTAAGCTTCTGTGTGTATTTTTGGGTCTTTGGGACTGCTGGATCAGATGTTGGGGCTACTCCTGAGCCAGAAACTTTATATTACAGATTTTATCAAAGATCTATAATTTTGGTTAAATTTAAAAAAAAAAAGTTAATGGATGGTCAACACAAAACTAATGTTTTTTTTTTTTTCTTTTGCCTCATAATGCTCTCTCTGTAAATTTATTTTTTTATTTTCTCACCATACAGGTCTTCTGTTTATATATAATTGTTTTGTACTCTTAGGGGATTTCAGGTTATGCCAAAGTGTGTGTATCCATGTCTACATGTGTCTCTTGTGCTTTTTCTTAGGTGTTTTCTTATTCTTTTGTTTTGTCCTATTCAGGTTTCTTAGTTTTTAATCTTGTTTAATTTGTTTTCTTAGGTGCCTTTTTATTTTCTAATGAAAGGGAACAAGAAAGGATGTGGGGATGGTCCAAAGGAGTTGGCGGAAAAACGTAGTATTACAAATGAGACTCAGAGCCAAATATCAGGGGAAGGCTGAAATATGAGAGAGGAAGCACCACAGTCAATTCTCACCCAGCTGCCTTGCAACTTCCTCAGCCTCACTCCTGGTTGCTTCTGTTTGTCCCTTCTCCCAGTTGTTTTTCCCAGTTGCTTCTCTGTCTCCCTGGTTTCTACAGCCCTTATATACCCTATCCTATCCAGACTAGGATTAAAGGTGTGTAGCCTTGAGCTCACAGAAACAGAAGAAGTTCTGTCTCTGGAGTTGTGAGATCAAGGGTGGAGGTCACCACTCTCAGCTTTCCCTGTGCTGAGATCAAAGGTGTGTGTGACTGACTCAGCTGTTCATCTTTGTATTCAAGGTTTAAGAATTTCCTGAGCTGTCTGCCTAGGATCTGACTGTGTGCTCTCTCCCCAATATTCAGGTGTTATTAAATATGTGATATATATCTACAGAAGTAAAGCCGTTATCAGAATATACTGTATGAAAAAACTACTTTCAATAAAAAAGTTGATAAATTTAAATTTTCTATGAGATTTGCATAGAAAATGTAACATGATAAAAAAAACCTGTGAGGTAATGTAAAAGAAACATTTTTCATCTAAATATTATACTAATGCATATAAGCAGATATACATTTGTAGCAATGCAATCCACAGCAGAAGTAAATTAGAAAAACAGCCCTCCAATTGGGGGATAAAATACATTGTTTCTATGTATTTAAAGGATTTTCTATGTATTTAAAGGATAAGAAGGTAGTACTTGTTTAGTGAATCTCCTAGAAAAATGTGTCCATATGAATTTATTTCATACTGAAATGCTTCAGTCTGTAGTTGATGCAGCTAAGAAAGAGGTTTTCTAATCTACTCCTATGAAGGAATCTATTTGTTTTATGACAATCTCTGTAATGGATTAAAGAAAGTTGTCCATCCTGGACAGTAAGTTCATGAAAAATTGCCACTGCTCTAGGAAATGGTTATATTTCTTTTATAATCCTTCCGGTTAAAACACCATACATACCAAGAAACCCATAGCCTCAAATAAAGGAGAAAACAATATGAAAGTAGATGAAAGGAAACATGTTACATTGACAATTGGACTTTGACATATCAAATGATGTCTGTGCTTAAATAACATGTTTTGAAAATATCATTATCTCCATTTACCTAGAATTACATATAATCTTACAAAAAAATAAAGACAAATTGCAGTGATCAAGAAGACAGACAAATAGAAATGGATAGGTGATATATTTAATGTTTTACCTTCTAGCATCATTAAAATGGCTATGTTAAAAAATATATTTAACTTAAAGACCTGTATTTTCTGAGGAAAATGCCTATTTACTGAACTTCATTCCCATGACAGGTATATTTCTAAAACTGAATCCGGAGGTAGCTTACAAATGCACTATTGTATAAAGAAATTTCAAATAGCATTGAACAACACAGATGGATTCGTAATTATGCAAAGGGGAAGTGAGTTACTACTAAAATGAAAAAATTAAAATTTCACTCTTTTGATTACAGATCTTATTGCTGGGCCACAGTATGTTTCCCAAGACTAATAAACTTCTGTTGCAACCAGAACAGTCAGAAGAGATCAGAAAACATGAAGAGATAGTCTTTTCACATAAAGGAACATTTTAATTAGATGACATATGAAGAAAGGTACCTCAAGTGGCTTTCAATAAAGTTAGTAAAATCTTTATGGTTCCTCAACTAACACTAGGATGAACTTTAAAAAGAGAATTCCAACTAAGGTCCACAAATGAGGTCAAGTCTCAGAATAAATGAGTAACACTCAGTGGTAATGACAACTGTATATAGACAGCATGGTTTTTTAAAAACATGGCAGCAAGATATACTCAGAGGATGTACAATTACTAAAGTAAAAGCAGATTCAACTTGGATAACCCACATATAAATATTTGCTCCCTTATTATATAATTTTGGAAAAGTTATTTATTCTCTCTATGCTTAATATCTTAATCTGTATCTAATGTGTAGCATAATGGTGACTACAGTTATTATAATAATTAAATTATTTTAAATTCTCCAAAAATGTAGCATCTGAAACATAATTAGTATCTGATATCTATTATCTTGTTAGGTTTAACTACATTTTCTAACAGTTTTAATATTTTAACTGCTGAACTTGGTTTTCACCTCAATGGTAAAACACATAACTGGCATGCATGAAGCTCTGGTCAATCATAAGCAAAATACCTCCATATTTAGACAATACTCAATTGATAACCTAGACATAGAAAAAGACTGATAGTAAAATCATGTAGCATAGTAAAAGAGACTTATCTATTTATAACTTCCAGAAATTGCAGGAAGAATACACAAAAAGACACATAGTTAAAATTACTTTTAATTTTTCTCAAAAATCAGCTAAAAGTGCTATATCATGCCAAAGTTAGTCAGTACAAAGCACTCTACTATTAAGTAACAGATGAAGCCTAACTGCTGTTCCCCATTTGCATCTTCCTGTACAGTTTATTCATTAGGATCTAGAACAAGAACCAATTGATAAGAGGGAGAGTTGTGTTAGTAGGTCACAAATAGTGGTCATTAATGAAAAACATAATTAATTAAATACCTAGACAGTACATAGACAACAAAACATTGTCTGTATTCTGAGGAAATGAAGAATCTAGTTACAGAACCATGTGCATAATGACAGTTCTCATGAAATTGTGTAAGAGCTACAAAAGTTATGTTATCAATAGTGAAGAGAGCTCCTATTCATTGCCATGCATCATTGTGATGGGATATAAAGAATATCAAAGTATACTTTTCCTCACTTCATTTAATATAAAGGATTAAAATTTAAAAAGATCAAATTAATTGAACATAGTGACCTAAACAGTAAATGGTAGAGCAGAAATATGAACTCTATCTGGCCCCATAACATTAGAGATGTTTTGACAATATAAATAACCTTGATGGCTGTATTTTCCTAATTATCTGTAGGGAACATGATACATCCACTAAAAACCTATCCCATCTCTTAAATAGTATTGATCATTTGCTTTCCATTCATTTCACTGAGTTAAAAAAAAAAAGTACTGCTATGCTCCCTAGTCTAATAGACAGAAGTGACATGACACTAAAATGCTTACAGAAACTACTCTCTATAGCCTAGTAATACATATAGTACTTCAACACCGACCTTCCTGTTTTGCTTTATTTTTTTGGGGGGGGGAATGCAGGTGGTAATAGTTGAGTTCTACCTACTTGCAAGTCTAGTATGGAAGTTCCCTAATATTTTAGTAAACTAAAATAATAGTTTTATTAGATTAGTGTTTTTTATTGATTTAGGATATATTTATTTGATTTGAGTTTTATTGATTAGTTACTTTTGCCCATTCTGAGTCCCCTGGCTACTCTATATTATCACTTCTGTATATTCTCTCACATTCTCTAACTGCAGGGAATTAAATTAACCATCGCATGGTCTCTAAACATGCTTTCCTCTATTCTATAATCTGGAGACAGGGTTACTTACCTTGTATACTGAAAAGAGCACAGGGAACTAGAATAACAAAGATTGGAATCTGAATGCTAACTGTACTCAGATGGCTGTATAGGTTGTATAACCTGTCTGAGTTGCCATATTGACATCTATGAATATGGATTTATATTTATCTCCCAAAGTTGCCATGAGCACTGAAAAGAAAGTTCTATGTAAATTACTTGTACATTCACTAAATACTAAGATCTGATTTTTTCCTGTCTTCTTTATGATTAGATCATGTGACATTCTTAATTTCAATTCCACGGAGTAGTATTTCCAGAGCATGGCTTTACACCTTGCTTATTCAAAAATCTATACCCTGAATATTTGAATATGATGCTGCTCTGATGAATGACACACTGAACAGGAAAAGTAATCACATCTTACAAGTGGACAAATTATTGTATTATGCTAGGAGTAGATTACCCAAATTTTTAATAACAAATATGCAAAAACATTTTAATTCTTATAAGCATCATCATATTTGCTGTAGTCTATATTCAGCCTTTTTGCAACACATGTAAAAGTTGCCCCATAATTGTTTTCATTATATACCTAATGTAATTAGGGATCAGGATACATAAGAGTTAAAGAGAAATTAAATGGGAAACATAGCACTTTATTAAAATAAAAGTATTGTAATTTTTGAGTTTTGCCCAAGATACGTCTGTCTCTCATATATTTTACTTATGTGCTACTTTTCTGAAAAATAAAAAATGAAATACTTTCAATATAAGTAAATATGAGTATATTATTGGGTCCATACAGGATAAATATTTAACAAATATGGGCCAGGCATATTAGGCAACTTAAATATTTAATTTTTAACACAAACAAGTATTATTGTTTTACAGAGAAGGAAACTAAAGTTTAAGGAAGTTAATTTAGTATCTGGAAATGGCCAGTTAATTTCTGGTACTGTTGAAATCATGAAATTCAAATATCAAGCACACCATTATTATTGTTCCACTACTCTTTCTATGACAATCAGAAATATTGGAGTAATTTAGGTCCAACTCTTATTGTTCTACACTGGGATCTCAGTGCTGGGATTACAGCATAAAACCAGGTGAGTTGTAAGCAGATACTCAGTCATGGCTTCAGGAATCAGAAAGAACACTTGATTTTTCATTTGGAATATAATTTTGGATTAAGTGAGGCAAGCATGTACAAGTTTTGAAAAGATATAGGACAATTACTGGCTGGACTAAACAATGATTGGGGAAAGTCCACCAAAAGACATACCTTCCAGATAATCACATAAACAGGAACCTGGAAATTCACAGAAAACAAAGAACTTAGGCCTGGAGTCAGAACTCATACAAGGTATTAATAATAGGATTATTTGCAAACCAATACATCTCATTTCCTGAACAGCATGCTTTGTTTTTAAAATTTAAAAATATTTTCCCATACCCACTACTGCTCCCTCCTGCCCCTTCTCCCAGTCCTCCCCCAGCCTTTCCCTACCTCCCTCACCACTCCTCCTCCTTCAATCTCCAGAGAAGGCAAGGAGTCCTAAGGTGAGTCAATTTGGTCTGGCATATCCAGTTGAGTTAGGACCAAGTCCCTCCCCCAAAATATCAAGGCTGAGAAAAAAATGTCATTAGGCACGGGCTTTGAGAAGCCAGTTCATGGACCAGGGATAGACTCTAAACCCACTGCTCCAGAAACTGCCCATGCCTTTCAATTGCCATTCACATTCAGAAGGTCCAGATCTGTTTCGTGAAGGTTCATCAGCTGTTCAGAGTCTGCTACCTCCCAACAGCGAGGGACTGCCTACTCCATGGTTCTTCCCATTATGATCCTGATCCCTCCACTCAAGTAATCGCTCCTCCCTTCTCTTCAACTGGACCAATAGCTCAGCCCAGTGTCTAGCTATGGATCTCTCTGCATCTGCCTCTGTCAACTGTTGGATGAAGGTTCTATAATGGCAATTAGTACGGTCATTCATATGATAATAGGAAAAGGCCAGTTTAGTAGTAGAGGCACCCTCTCTACTATTGCTTGGACTCCTAGTGGCCTATTTTGTGGGTTCTTGGGTGTTTTCTAGTGTCAGGTTTCTCTCTAATCCCAAAATAGCTTCTTTTATCAGGATATCCACTTCTTTGTTCTCCCTTTGACAGCATGCATGCTTCTTATGTAAACATTGAGTCATACAAAGTGTCAAAACAGTGTATTTTTCTCTGTGATATTGACTTAAAATGACAAGTTGAAACTATTAAGGTAAACCCCATCTTTCATATCTGATACTAAGTTGCATGAAATACACATTCAACAGTTAAAATTAGGACATATAGACTTTTATTGGTTGTAGAAAGATCACTTTGGGAAAAATTAAAAACTGATTATGGGAAAATTATTTAAAAATGAAAAAAAGGCTCACATTTTGATTCAGAAATGAGTTCACAAAAGGGGACAAAAAAATCTTTAATGAAAAGGACTTGGGTATTTTGTGTTGTTTTTGAGAATTTACAAGAAAGCTATCTGTGCATTGGTGGTACTAGGAGCATAGACTTTGGCACCATAAAAACATAAACCAAAAAGCATTTACTATCTAATATCATCAGGAAGAAACTTATTTTGTTGAACACATTGCAATCTCTCCTGTAAACATGGAACAATTGTGTACATATTTGTAAAGTTACTGATTAGTGAATCTCAGTGGAGCTAGATGCATGCTTATTTCAGAGCTTCTTTCTTGTAGTTGCTAAAACAGAAGCATCTTTTCTTTTTATTCATACCATTATCAAAGATGCATCCTATCATGACATGCCATAAATAAATTTAACTAAGTTAGACGGGCCAAGTCAACCCAATACTTTTTGTCTCAGAATCACGGTTTTGGAACTTCATTTAACACAGAGCACTCAGAATAACACTTCTTTGCTAAGGCCTTTCATCCCAATAAGGCTTACTGCTCTATGTGCTCAAACTCTTTATGTGCAAGTTAGCAGCAATAACATACAACAGCCAGAAATTATACTATTATCTCACAGGAATAAAGTATCTCTGCTTATATCTAAGGTTAATCCTTTTTATATGTCCCCTAGATCCCATTCCACATATTTGCTCTTCTTTAATTTAATAAACTATTAGAGAAGAAAAAATCAAGATAAATGTTCTCTAGTAGATCATTTCTATTGTCATACAAACATGCACTCAAATTGCTCATAAAGAAAACTTTCTTATTTGGCATTTTCTCCTGGTATCACCTTCTTTCCCTATGTAGCTTTATAATAACACTGCTCTTTTTAATGCATTCTTTTATTTTCTTTTTTTAAAAAAAGATTTATTCATTATGTATACAACCTTCTGCCTCCATGTATGCCTACACACCAGAAGAGAGCACCAGATCTCATTATAGATGGCTGTGAGTCACCATGTGGTTGCTGGGAATTGAATTCAGGACCTCTGGAAGAACCACCAGTGCTCCTAACCTCTGAGCCACCTCTCCAGCCCATCTTTTTATTTCTTTCACTGTTTTTCTTTGTTTTCAAGACAGATTTTCTCTGTGTATCACTGGTTGTCCTAGAGCTCACTCTGTAGACCAGGCTGCCCCAAACTTTGTCTGTCTTTGCCTCCTGAGTGCTGGAATTAAATGCATGCTCCACCACTCCCTGGCTCAATGTTTATTTTTAATTATGTGTATATGTGTATATCTGCGTATGGGTTCGTGCATTTAAATACAGTGCCCTCTGAGGCCAGAAGAGGGCATTGAGTTCTTCAAATCAGTTACAGGTAATACTGGGTGTTAGGACTTGTACTCAGTTCCTCTGCAACAGCTGTGAGCACTCTTAATGCCTAAGCCATTTTTCTAGCCTCATTAACCAACCCCCTTGAAATGGTCTAACTTTATAGATTTTTATGTCTCATCTTGAACAGTTAATCAAACTCTTATTCTTAAAATACTCTCCTGTCTTAACAATGAAGAAATATAGGGAGTTTTGCTCCCATCTTTATGCTGTATCATAGTCTACTTTGCTGGTTCCTCATAATTTTTGCCCTTGGTTGATCCTAAGACCCTGTCCCTTTTATTTCTCAATTTTATGTTAGGGATATTTCATCCAGTTTAATGATTTCAAGACATTTACATATTAACTACTATCAAATCTATATTCCTAGCCCATAATCCTATAAACTCCAGACATATAACAATGATACAAACTGCTAAATTTATATTGTTATTCCATAAGCATCTCTCCCTATATCAATAAGAAATCAAACCTAACTGTAATTTATGTCTATACCTGTTTCTACCCAGATTCTACATCACAATTAGTAGCATCATCATACACACAATTGCACATAACAAAATTATGTGACTCATATGTGATTTTTTTCCTTTATCTCTAACTTTATAGCTATCAATGTATTAATAATAATGTTAATGAGATTTATATTAATTATAAGAGTAGATAGTTGCCCCACTATTTCTGCTTCCTTGGAAAAAGACCCACTGTCCAACCACAGGCCACACCTGCTGGACATTTTCCACTCTCTAGGTTCCCTCCAGCAATATTCCCCAACTCTGACCACCACTCCCCATCCCACCACCAAGCAACCACAGGGTCCTCCTTCTAGAAGAACAGGCCCCACCTCCCAGAAGAACAAGTTCCTTGGGACAAATACCCCTGTACAACCATAGGCCAAAGCACACCCACTACTATTTTCACTCCTTTAGACAGACACTCCCTGACCAACCAAGGCCAAACATGCCAGAATACAAGGTAGACCAACAACTCATGAACCTCCCCACCTTTTTTGCTCCCTAGAGCAAACACTCCTTGCCCAATCACTGGATACACCTGTTAGAACACCAGCTAGGTTACCCACACTATACTCAATCCCCTCATCATTATCACGATATCCAGGCACCAAAATGAAAGAACACTCCCTGCTGGACCAGAGATCACAATGGACATCAGAACTCCAGCCTCTAACCCAGGCAGAAACTTACTGATATATCAGAATCCAAGCAACCTCCACAACTCCTGCCCCCAACTCAGCAGGAGACCTCCTGAGACTACTCCAGCCCCAGAAGTACACGTCCCAACTCCTGTGGAGACTATCTGCTTAAGGACAGTCCATAAAAGCCAGAAGACCAGAGAGGAAACAAAAATCAAGGAACAAAATACCCATCCAAAAAAGACAAACTCAAAGTCAGTACCTAAACATATAATCACTACAAATTCCGATAACTAGATGCCTGCATAAGAACACAATTAACAAAAGTCAAGACAATATATCACCACTAGAGCACAGCTATCTAACTTACTGCAACAAGACCTGAATATGCAAACACAAGTAAAGCACAAAGAAAGACCTTAAAACTAACTTTGTGAAAATGGCAAGATCCTTAAAGATGAATAAAGTCAATGAAATGATTCCTAATGATACTCCTCTATACTCATGGATTGGTGCCTAGCCCAGCTATCATTAGAGAGGTTTCACCTAGCAACTAATAGAAATGGATGTAGAGGTCCACAGCTAAACTTTAGGTAGAGCTCAGAAAATCCCACAGAAGAGAGGGAAGAAGGGATAGTAGAAGCCAGAGTGGTCTGGAAGCCAGCAGCATCGAGGACACCAACAGTGAACCCATAGAATCAGCTAACCTGGGCTCATAGGGGCTCACTGAGACTGAACCAACAACCCAGGAGCCTACATGACAAATGACCTAGGCTCTCTGCATATGTTATAGTTGTGTAGCTTTGTCTTCTTGTGAGAATCCTAATAGTGGGAGAAGGGGCTATCTCTGACTATGTCGCCTGCTTTGGGGACTCTTTGCTTCTACCAGATTATCTTTTTTTTTTAAACTTTATTTATTTATTATTTATTTATTTGCCTTGGTGTTTGCCTGGAACTGGAACTACAGACAGTTGTGAGACTGCCATGTGGGTGCTGGGAATCGAACCCGGGTCCTCTGGAAGAGCAGATGGTGCTCTTAACCGCTGAGCCATCTCTCCAGCCCCAACCAGATTATCTTGCTCAGCCTTGTAAGGAGCAGGTGCCTAGTCTTACTGAAACTTGACATGCCATGGCTGGTTGATGTCCATGGGAGGCCTGCCCTATTATGAGGAGAAACAGAGTTGGGGGAGTAGAAACTGAGGTTAAGATTGGAGTTAACTAATTAATTAGAAAAATAAGTACATAAATTGCTTTTAAAAATAGAGGAAAAGTTGGGGGCTAGAGAGATGGCTCAGGGGTTAAGAGCACTGATTATTCTTCCAGAGGTCCTGAGTTCAATTTCCAGCAACCACATGATGGCTCATAACCACCATAATGACATCTGGTACTCTCTTCTGTATACTGTATACATAATAAATAAATAAACAAATAAATCTTTAGAAAAAGAAATAGAGGAAAAGTCAAAAAATGGAGGAAATTAGTAAATCCTATTTCCAAAAAAAAGCCAAGAAAAAAAACAAACAAAAAAATAAAGAAAACAAAGTGTTCACAATCTACAAATGGAAATAGAAGCAATCAAGAAAATAGCCACACAAAGATTCAACAAAGAAAGAATTACAGACCATTTTTCTCATGAACATAGATGCAAAAATACTCAACAAAATGCTTACAAACCAAATCCAAGAAGAAGATATCTGTAGGTGGAAAGATCTCCTATGCTCATAGATCAGTAGAATTAACATAGTAAAAATGGCCATTCTACCAAAAGCGATCTATTGGTTCAATGCATTCCCTATCAAAATTTTAACAGAAGTCTTTATAGGCCTTGAAATTTCATATGGTAAAATGAAATAAAATAGAGAATAACTAAAACAATCCTGAACAGTAAACAAATAAAAAACTTCCAGAGAAATCATCCAGCCTGACTTTAAAGTTATACTATAGAAAGTATATAGTTATAATATTAAAACTGCATGATATTGGCATAAAAACAAACACATTGATCAAGGGAATCAAATTGAAAGCCCAGATATAAATCCATATATCTGTGGATTCTTGATTTTTGATAAAGAAGCCAGAAATACAATGGGGAAAAAAGGCATCTTCACAACAAATAGTGCTGGTCTAACTGGATGTCTGCATGTTGAAGATCTGCATCTATCACTCTGCATAAAACTCAAGTCCAAGTGGATCAAAGATTATGACATAAATAAAGCCAGACACACTGAAGCTGTTAGAAAAGAAATTAAGGAACAGCCCTGAACATATTGGCCCTGGAGACAATTTCTTGAATATAACAATAGTATCACAGGCACTAAGATCAGCAACTAATAAAATGATATTCCCATAAAACCAAAAACTTCTGTAAGGCAATGGACACCATTAATAGGAAAAAAACAGCAGCCTACAGAATTGGAAAAGATTTTTACCAATTCCATATCCTAAGGCAGGCTAATATCCAAAACATAAAAAGAGTTCAAAAAACTTGATATCAACAAACCAAACAAATCAGATTTAAAAATGGGGTACAAATATAAACAGAGAATTCTCAAAAGAGGAATCTCAAATGGCCGAGGAAACACTTAAATGTTCAAAATATTTAGTCACCATGCAAATGCAAATCAAAATTACTTTGAGATTACTTCACACAAATGTCAGACTGACTAACATCAATAAAACAAATGAGTTTATGCTAGTGAGGTTTTGGATCAAGGGGAACACTCCTCTATTACTGATGGGAGTGAAAAATTATACAACCAGTATAGAAATGAATATTGCAGTTCATCAGAAAATTGGGAATCTACCTCAATATTCTACTATACCATTCTTGAGCATACATCCAAAAGAAGCTCCACTCTACTACAAGGAATCAAGGACAAGGCTCAACTATGTTCACTGTGGCTTTATTCATAGTAGCCAGAAATTGGAAACAACTTAGATATCTCTCAACTAAATAATGGATCAAGAAAATGTGGTACATTTACACAATGGAGTATTACTCAGATGCTAAAAACAATGACATCTTGAAATTTTAAGGCCAATAGACAGAACTAGAAAAAAAAAATGTCCTGAGTGAGATAACACAGACCCAAAAAGACAAACACAGTGTGTACTTAATTACAAGTGAATAACAGTTGTAAAGTAAAGAGTAAATGTCACAATCCACAGTCCCAGAGAGACTAGGCAACAATAAGGGATCAAAGAGGAGTACATGAATATTCCTAGGAAGAGGAAATAAAATAGATTTCATGGGTAGGCTGTGGACAGTGGGGATGGGAATAGAAGGGATCAGGTAAGGGATGGAAACAGGGAGAGAGAAAGAATGAGGAGAGAATACACAACAATTTAAAACCCACAGCCTAGCCCGATAATCATCAGAGATGATTATTCCCAGAAGCTGATGGAAGCAGATACAGAGAACCATAGCCCAACATTAGGCAGAGCTCAAAGAACCCTGCAAAGGAGTGAGAAGAAGAAATATTATACAAGCCAGAGAGATCAAGGACAGCAGGAAAACAGCCCACAGAATCAACTAAGCAGAGTTTATAGGGGAATCACAAAGACTAAAGTTGCAACCATGGAGCCTGTATTTTTCTGACCAAGGCCCTCTGCATACATGATGTAGTTCTTGAGCTTGGAGTTTTTGTGGGACTTTTTTTTTATTGTTTTCTGAGAGGCCAAAAATTTTCAATGGAAGAAAGATAGTATCTTCAGCAAATGGTGTTGGCATAACTGAGTGGTAGTGTGTAGAAAAATGAAAATAGATCCAATCGTATCACCTTGCAAAAAAACTTAAATCCAAGTGGATCAAAGACCTCAACATAAACCCAGTTACACTGAACTTAGTAGAAAAGAAAATCAATATCAAACTTTATATAAAAAAGCAAAATATTCAGGATAGCTATAAAAATACATACAGTAATAAAACTTCTCTTCTCTCTAAAATACATGAAACATAAAAAATAAAATCTAAAGCTCCACAAGCCAGGTTACTGTAGTGGGAAATCAGGAAGTATATATGTGAATGATTGTGTCAGAGGACTGGAGATGAGTGGGGCATGGCTAACTAGAAAGGATTCCGGAAGTAGACATTTGAGGGAGAGGACCAGGACAGGAAGCCGTCATTCTCTCGCGAGAGTTCCCGACCGGGTGCGCAGTTCAGCCCAGCTGTGCAGGAGTTTGGACATACGGTGTGGGGATGAGGAGTTTTCCTTAGAAAGGCTCCGGCGCACTGCAACCTTATCCTTTCATTTTCTCTTAAAACCGTCTCTGTTTTGTAAGTGATTTTTACAAAATAAGCCCCATTTAAAACATACGTCACGGCGGGTTTTTACCGCGATAGGTTACGATCAGCTACAGATAAAGAAACAGTAGGTCACAACTAATGCCCACGGATGCACTATGGCCACCACAAATTCCTGCTAAGCAACCTTCTACAGTCAAACCAGAAGGTGTGTGTGTGTGTGTGTGTGTGTGTGTGTGTTAAATCACTTTATTCACTCATCATCTTTCAATGAAATGAGAATGTTGTTGCTTAAAGTCCACTAATGAGTGATACATGTCCTGCTTATCCTTCTGGGTTTATGAGACTTTGCTCAGGGGGATATCCTCCAAATCCATCCATTTGTCTGCAAATTTTAGGATATAGTTTTTTCTTACTGCTGAAGTACTCCATTGTGTAGATGTACCACAGCTTGTTAATCCATTCTTTAGTTCAGGAACATCTATGTTGTTTCCAGGTTCTTGCTATTACAAATAATGCTCCTATGAACATAGTTGAGCTAATGCTTTTATGGTGTGAATGTGCATCTTTAGGGTATATGCCCAATAGTGGTATTGCTGGGTCCTTGGGGAGATTGATACCCAGTTTTCTGAGAGATCGCCATATTGCATTCCAGAGTAGCTAAACCAGTTTACACTGTTCCCTTTGCTCCACACCCTCTCCAGCTTAGGCTATCATCTGTGTCTTTTATCTTAGCCAATCTGACAGGTATCAGGTGGTATCTCAAAGTTGTTTTGATTTGCATTTCTCTAATGGCTAAAGATGTTGAGCCATTTTTTTTTCAAGTGTCTTTCAGCCATTCATAATTCTTCTGCTGAGAATGCCTTTTTTATTTCTGAACCCCAATTTTGGTTGGGTTATTCAGGGTTTTGGGCTCTAATTTCTTGAGTTCTCTATATATTTTAGAGATCAGTCCTCTGTTACTTGTAGGGTTGGTAAAAATCTTTTCCCACTCTGTAGGCTGTCATTTTGTTTTAATGACTGTGTTCTTGGCCTTATAAAAACTTCTCAGTTTCAGGGGGTCCCACTTATTAATTGTTGTTCTTAGTGTCTGTGCTACTGGTGTTATATTTAGAAAGTGGCCACCCAATGCATTGGAGGGTATTTCCCACTTTCTCTTCTATCAAGTTCAGTATAGCTGGGTTTATGTTAAGGTCTTTGATCCACTTTGATTTGAGTTTTGTGCGGGGTGATAGGTTTCAATCTACTTGCATTTTTCTACACACTACCATCCAGTTATGCTAACACCATTTGTTGAAGACACTATCTTCTTTCTATTGAACATTTTTACTCTCTTAGTAAAAAAAAAATCAGGTGTTCATAGGCATGTAGGTTAATGTTGGGGTCTTCAATTCGATTCCACTGATCCACAAGTCTGTTTTAATGCCAGTACCAAGCTGTTTATATTACTGTAGCTCTATAATATAACTTGAAGTTGGGGATGGTGATGCCTCCTGAGGTTCTTTTGCTGAGCAAAATTGTTTTGGCAATCCTGGCTTTTCTCTTATTCCAAATGAAAAAGAGTATTGTTCTTTGAAGATCTGTAAAAAATTGTGTTGGGATTTTGATGGGAATTGCATTGAATCTGTAGATAGCTTTTGGTAATATTGCCACTTTTACTATGTTGATCCTACCTATCAAGGAACATGGGAGATCTTTCCATTTTCTTTTATCCTCTTCAATTTCTTTCTTCAGTGATTTAAATGTTTTTGTCAAACAGATATGTTACTTCTTTGATTATAGTTACACCAAGGTATTTAATGCTATTTTCAGCTATTATAAAGGGTGATGTTTCCCCTATTTCTTTTTCAGACTGTCTTTAGTGTATAGGAGGGCTACTGATTTTTTAATTAATCTTTTATCTTGCTACATTGCTGATGGTGTTTATCAGATGTAGAAGTTCTCCGGTAGAATTTTATGGATCACTTATATATACAACCATATCATCTGCAAATAGAGATAGATTCAATTCTTTTCTAAATTGAATCTCCTTAATCTCCTTTCATTCTCTTAACCATGAGAGTGTGAGCTGTTCCTGACTCTTGCCTGCTCTTGGGACCCTTTTCCTTCTACTGGGTTGCCTTTTCAGCCTTGATATGAG
The DNA here is from genome assembly GCA_004025045.1 of Sigmodon hispidus. Taxonomy (NCBI): domain Eukaryota; kingdom Metazoa; phylum Chordata; class Mammalia; order Rodentia; family Cricetidae; genus Sigmodon; species Sigmodon hispidus. The sequence continues at coordinate 74,751 of PVIH01008198.1, forward strand.
GCTATGTAGCTAGTCTTGCTGCATCTTGTTATGACATGTGAAGTTGATATCACTAGGAGGTCCACTCTTTTCTGAGAGAAAATGAAGGAGCAGTGGATCTGGGGGAGAGGGGAGATGGTGGAGGAATTGGGAGGAAGGAGGGTGCTGCTGGGGTATATTTTTTAAGAGAACAAATAAATAAAATTAAAACAAATATTAAAAAACAAGAAGAGATAGTTCTTAAATAGTTTGTATGCTCCAGGTACTATGCTGTGTGTTTGAGCTATAGTACTCCTTTATCTACAATGTTGCTTTCTGATATTTTATCTACTTTTAAGTAAAACACCATAATCAAAATATATTAAATGTAAAATTCCACATATAAACCATTCAATTTGTGTGTGTGTGTGTGTGTATGTGTGTGTGTAGTACTGAAGGAAAAAGCTAAAACCACATATACAGTAAGTAAACACTCTACAACTATTGAGCTACACTCTTACTATACATAAAATTTAAATAGCTTTTATGTTAATGTGTTGTTATACTTTTAAACTTAGTTATTAATAATTGTTAATCCCTATAATTTAATTCATAAATTAAACTAAATCATAAATGTATAGAAGAAAACCTAGAATATCCCCCAAACATATAAAGTTTAGTATTTTCCATTGTTTCAGAGTTCCATGGGTGGTCTTGGAATGTATCCATGAGAGATAATGGGAAATAGTGTATTAATTCACTTAACTCTCATGTTAAGTATTTATTTGAGGTAGGTATTAGCATTTTTTAGTTTATGAGATGAGAAAAACTGAAGCACAGAAGGTGAAATAACTTGCCCAAAGCCATTGATCTATTAAATGTTAAGACCTGAATTTGAATTAAAGCCATTCAATTTGAAAGCAAATGTACTTAGCCACTAGTCTCATTTGTTTTATCTGGGCTCAATTTATACTATGTCCCTATGAGTGGATTTTTTTTGAATTGACAACTGCTTAGCTTCCTAAAAAAATTAGAAATACATTTTAAAATTAAAAAATACATTTAAAATGTAGTTAACCTAAGATAGTTAACTTAAGTACTATAACTACAAAACATTATCTCAGAAAGGTTAAGTAACCTGTTTAAGATCATAAATCTATGAATGTTAGAACCCAAAGCAATTCTTCATGACCCCAGCACCCAAGTTTAATCACTGGTCTACCCTGACAGTTTCAGACTGCTCATTACTAAACTTAAACTACTAAATAGTAGTACCTTAGCTTTTATTGGGTAAAGAAGATTTTGAGATAGTATCATAAAATCATAAGGTTGTTTGTTCTTGTTTGTTTGGGTTGGTTGGTTTTGATTTTAAGAACACATTTCCTTCTGAGCCAATCCGAAGAAGTTGAAGCTACCATGGGAATGAAGGACTAGTTAAAGATGAAGGCAGCAGGAGAAAGCATTCTTTGTCTGATAAACAGGCTTTGTACCTTTCTTAATGCACAATAAGAATATTGTACTACTATGGGTTGAACAGCAATTCTTTAGACACTACTAGAAATGGAAAACTCATGTGCCTTTAGCTACTTTGGGGGGCTTAATCTAAAATACTGTACAAAAAATTCCTAAGATAAAGAGCATGCATTTCAGTCGTGAATTATGATTACACTATAGTGCATGGCAATATCAAATCCATAGCTGTAGTCAAAGAAAGTTAAGCAAATATCATACAATATTCTGTAAAAATGGCATATTTTTCCTAAGTATGCTACATATATTATTATTGACAGATAATGTACATAAACATAAGTGTACTCTACAGAATTGGCTACACAGAGCCATAAATATCTTGAAACATAGGAAAAATGCTAGGAATAGGAGAAACGAGAAAGGGTAGATGTAAGAAAGTGCCCCAGAATTAAGCTAAATGTTTTGAAGCAGATGCCAAAGTAATTATTAAGTAGCTTGGGAAGAACTATAAGAGTGACTATAAGAACAATTTCCAGGAACTTCAACTTATACTGTATCTAAAATCTCAGGAGTCAGAAATACTAAATTTTATTATAACATAAACAAATTATATGTGGGAATGTATTAACATACATGAGAAATTCTAAAATTATTTTGAAATAGCCATACTATGTTCTTATGCTATCTGTCATAACGTTGACAGATTATCTTATACATTTAAAAAGGTATTCACTTTCACTGAGTTTCATAAACTCTTACAAATTTGCATGTCAAAATTTAGCCACATATAGTAACTTGGTCCTTAAAGGTGGAAAGGGAGCACAGGCCAAGGAATGTAGGCAAGCCTCTAGAAGATGGAAAAAGTAAGAAACAAATTATCCCCTACAGCCTCCAAAAAGAAATACAGAACATTCTATATCTTAATTGTGGTCTCAAGAACTTGTTTTGGGTTTCTGATTTCTTGGACCACAAGATAACATATGTATGCTCCTTTAAGCTACCAAGATTATTACGTTTTGCTATCCCAGTAATAAGAAGCTAAGACACTCCTTTCTGGCTTGATTTTGTTGTTTTACTCTCTTTGCTCCTTCTTTTTTTTTTTTTTTTTTCCACCACTGCTGAGGTCATGCAAGCTTCCACCTGAGAGCAATGATAATTCAATCTATCCTCTTGGTTTCACAAGCACATACTGCCAATAGCAAGGAATACCTTCAACTTCACAAACTAACCCTTCCTCTGCTCTTGCAATTCCCTCGCAAGTCTGAAGATCTTATAGACTTAATTTGTGGTCTCAAATGATATCTGTCTTTTATTTATACCACATCGTCATTTCTGTATATTTTTTGTCTTATTATATTACTCGGCTCACCTTCTTCTGGATATTTTTAGAGAGTATAAGAATGAAAAGAAGACATAGTGACTCATAAAGACAAGTTTTTGGTTCTCTTTCTCCATAATTAAGAAACAAGACAAAAATATTCTTGAATAATGTGGACTGCCACACAAAGATTCTTAATCCACACCACCATAATGGTAGTAAGAAAAAAAATTACAAGTAGAAATGTTGTCAAGAATTCTATTGGTCCCTTAAAATCAACAAAAGTAATCTAAAGTCCTTTCATTGGACTTGTGCCTTGTGTAATAAGTTGGTAGGTCTTATGAAATCCAGTAACTGTAGAACAGATAAACCATTTACCTACCATTTTGGCTCATCTTCCAGGCTGATATAATCTAAGGAGAGACTCAAATTTTGTTTTTATTGGCTTAATTCTATCAACACTGAGTAATTTTTGTAATATAAAAATAAAGATCACCCTCAGGTCAGGGGTGACCTACCTTAGCCCAGCTCTGTTTTTATACTTCTGAGAGCAGGCATCCTATGTCACATGCCCATGCTCAAAGAGATAGCTTGGATAATTGAATAAAAAGATGTGGGAAAATGGAACACAGCATCAGGGAAAAGCGAGATCTAAATAAAGGAAGGCTCAAAAGAGAGAAGAGGAAGGAAGTAACTTCTACCGACCTTCAAAATGACAATTACAGACTCCTTGTCAAATCTAGCTGAGAAAACAGTTGTGAAAATAAGCCAAAAGCTCCCCCAAATGCTGTTTCACTGGCACGAAGAAACAGCTGCAGTTTCCACACTCACTCACTCCTGCTCTTGCCCACCAGCAGCTTAAGGACATACTCAGAAAATATTTTCCAAGTTAACAGGAACATGTTTCATTGACACTGGACAATGTTCTCTAAACCAATATGCCACTTGAACTAACAATACTGAAAAGAAATAGAAACTGATCTTATTGAAAGAAGAAAACTGATAATGTGACCAAACTAGAAGTAATGACCTGTAATTTCTGTAGAGCTAGGAGGTAAATGGTTCAATAACACAAAGGATTTGTCATATAGTAGATGTTTAATTTGTCATACAGTAGATGTTTATGTATGCTCAGTAACTGACTGTTAATTGAATGGATGACTGGGAGGATTACCCAAATAAACATATAGATATTCTTTAGTATATGATACTCTTTATGAATGTTCAGTGATATATCTTCAAGACACTAAGTTCTGCAATGATATCTGTGTTATTCTTCATCTTGTATCTCTTTAGTAACATTTAATATCACTTTTTCAACCTGCTCATTATGCTCCATGACCCACCCCTAATTCAAGTTCTCAGGTATCTTTAATGCTTTGTACCCATGGTAGTTTATATGCTATTTCCAGATGTGATCATTCCCTCCCATTCTGGACTTGCTGCCAAGCTCCTTTTCATCATGGAGGTCTGAATTACATACTATTTCCTCAGAGAGGTTTGTCCAATTCCTCACAGGAAGCCAACTATAGAAGTATGCACGGACATGTCTTTATAACATTCAAGTTATATCATACCATAAGATGTGACTTAGTTCACTCATAACATGCCCTTTGGTGTTCTTGTCATGTTTTGAAGAAGACACTGAGCAGACCATGGGCCTTAGCTATTGTGTAGTTGAGTGAGAAATGAAATCAACCAGGAACAGATTTTAGAAAGATTAAACTGAGAAGTAACTAATATCTCTGTATTTTTATTCACTAATGCATGAGTACCTTTTCTTATTGCAGCCCCTCCTTATTCAGAATATCCACCTGTACTAATATCTTCCTTTAGATTAATTCCTCACTCAGCATTCTAAAAAGGGTGGAAAGCTAACTCCAAACTTACAAGTCTTGGACACAAGGTATAACTTTGTTTCTATCCTCCAATGCCTTCCACAAACAAATGATGCTGTAAACTAACCTACTATCACATTTAAACTCTAAGTCACTTCCTTAATGGGCATGCCTCAATAAAAATGAATTTTTGACTATAATGAGAAAAGGCTGGTACTTTCACTAAGAAAGATCAACAAGCACAACTACCTTATCTTTAATCAGTAAAAAATAAAATAAAATCCTACTAGAATGTCCTGGGCAGTACTCACATCATGACCTTGATGGGGGGGGGGAGAAAACATATCTGCACAGAATTATGATGTGCAGATTTCTCCTTTTGGTAGGTGACAGAGAAGTTCTAAAGGCCAGTTGTCATTTCCGGCCCAAAGCCAGGTGTTATGACATGATGCTTTTACAGCCTGCTTAAGTCCCTACTTTTATGCCACTGACAGAAATATAGAACTATCATACTATGAACACTAATAATACAATGGCTCAGTTTGCAGACTTTGAGGAAGGTTTCTAAGGGATAAAATAACAGCATGAAAATTACTTAATTTAGCATATTATGCCATTCTAGATTTCTTCCTTCGAAATTTCTGCTTGATTGGCAGGATGTTTGCCTCTTGAAATGAGATTCACAGCCCTTGGGTGCATTTTGAGTTTCTCAGAGGGCCATTTATATTGCCCTTCCTGCCATTCTAGTAAACTCTGTAATTTCCTCCCCAAACTCATTAACCTATTGGAGATAAGAGACATTTCTTATTACTGCAACTGCATAACTGACAGAAAAGGGAACCACAATGGCACCAAGATTGTATCTGAGCACAAAGCTCTGGTTCTTGCCACAAATGGCATTCAGTCTCTCTTATCCAATTATTCACTGCCGACCTGATCCTTATTCAAGACTGGGGCCCTAAAGAACAGATGGATGACTGAGCCCTATACTCCATGTTAGTATATTTGCATGAAAAAAATCCTGCTCCTTTATGGTTGTTTTAAAATAATGCACCCCCTAGGGAAAGGCAGTATTAGGAGGTGTGGCCTTATTAGAATAGGTGTGGCCTTTGGGAGGAAGTGTGTCACTGTGCTGGGAACAGGTTTTGGCATCTCCTATGCTCAATCTGTGTCCAGTGTGGGACACAGTTCACTTCTTGCTGTCTGTGGATCAAAATATAAAACTCTTGGCTCTTTCTCCAGCACCATATCTGCCTGCATGCCTCCATGCTTCTCACCACGATAATAATGGACTAAACCTTTGAAAGTGTAAGCCAGTTCCAATTAAATGTTTTCCTTTAGAAGAATTGCTATGGTCATGGTGTCTCCTCACAGCAATAGAACCCTAACTGAGATATCCTTGTTTCCAAAAGAAACCATGTCAGGAATGTTATCTATTCATAACCTTTTAGAAACCTCTAAAGCTTGGTTTCCTTAGTTAATTCTTCTCCTACTTTCCATTTTATTTTACAGAAATTTGTTCCTTCCTACCATAAAAAGGAGAAAAAAATATCCCTTTAGGCTTGACTCTTTTTTTGTAGTTTTGAAGACCAATTACATTTGTCCATCCATTCAATATGGAAAAAATTATCTCAATGCCTTCATTTTCACAGCAGCTCTTTTTTCTTAATTGGGTCTCCTCTGGCTTCAACAATTACCAAAACACTACAATTTTTCTCTCCACGATCACATGGAACCTGCTGAAAACTGCCTTTATCCTTGAACTCTGTAGTCTTTTCTTCCTTTGTGTTCCTTGCTTTTGTCACTATTATACTTTTCAGGACAGTTATTATTTGTCTCCAGACTGATTGTTCCTCACAGGGAGGTAGTACCTAAATCTCTATCCTTAGTGTTCAGTGTTTTCATTTCTAGCATTTTCCCCTTAAGAAACAAGGAAATGTTCAAAAAATGGCATGTTTAAATGCTTCCAAGAGCTTGACTGATAATGCTATTGGAGAAAAAGATGAATGGGTTTAAGATAAGGTAAAGAATTCTTAGATACAGGGCCCAAACTATAAAATGAACTTATAATAAAATAAAAACTACTATTCAGCCCAAGCGAAATCCTTTGCTGTATATAAGTAGAACATTCTGTTTCTGAACAAATTATTTGCTTCTGTGCTTCCCTATGTCTCCTGGGAAAATCTAAGGTTGTGATGCCCCTGTTAAATATTCAATTTGTATGTGTGTGGGGGGATATATGTATGTTCAGGGGTTAAGCATGTAGAACCTTCCTCAAGGACTTATTCACATTTATTTTTGAGACAGTATATTTCATTGAACCTAGATCTCAATGTTTCACCTAGGCTAGCTGAGAAGCAACCTCTTAGGACCTTCCTATCTCCATTGCCTCCAGGTCTGGGATTACAGATATCAGTTGCCACACCCAGTGGGTTCTGACAATCTAAATTCTGAGGATCTAAGGTCCGCACTCTTGCACATAACTCTACTGACTGAACCACCTTCCCAGATCCTAACTTTCTAATTATAAAAATATTATCACTGGCAACTGTTGATTAGCATGGGCAGTATGTAGAGCCTCAAGAGGTGGCTTCAGACTGTGTTCCTGTGTGTGGGCTGGCATCTTGGAGCCCATTCCCTGCAGAGGAGTGCCTAACCCTGTCTTAATATTGTGATGAGAAAATCAGACTTGCCTGGAGTGGATATGCCATGCTGAGCTGACCCACCTTGGGACTTCCTGTCCTTTTGTGGGAAGGGATCAGGGAATGGGGTGGAGGGGAGGTTGAATCCAGACTGGGAGGGATTGAGAGGAGGGAAGAATGGGTGAGCAGGAGGATACATGGAAAGAAGGATCTTTTAAAAATTAATTAATTAATTAATTAAAAAAAGAAAAATATTACCACTGATTCAGTTTTTCAAAAATGATGTAGGATATTTTAGTCAAGAAAACTAGATACCCTCCCCTTCCTCCTGACACTAACCAGTCAGTGCAATATCCAACCTCCAGGCCTAGCTTGGATCACATATTCTGTGTTTTCAGCTCAGTCTGGTGAGTTATGTCTGTGTAGGTCCCAACTTATAGACTTGGCCCAGTTATATATCCTGTGCAACAGACCAACACTGAGAAGCAAGAATGGGTCAACATATCAATAAATAGAAGAAATTATATAAATTGACTTAAAGTCACATAATCATCTCAATAAATGTGTGAAAAACATTTTACAAAATTCTATGTTCCTTCATATTAAAAATCCAAGAAAGAATAGGATGCATGGAGTATATTCTAAGAAAATAAAGGCTATATGTGTCAAACATACAGTCAACATTATCCTTAATGAAGAAAATTCAAAGTGATCACACAGATCTCTGGAATGAAATAGGCCTTTTCCCAATCTCCACTCCTTTTCAACATTGTACTCAATATACTAGCTGGACCAATGACTCAAGAAGAGAAAATTAAAGGCATACAAATAGGAAAAGAAAATGTCAAATTATCTCTATATTCCAGTGATAAGATACTATGCATGAAAGATTCCAAAGATTCTACCAGAAAACTTCTATAAATTACCCAATAGCTTTAGCAAAATGGTAGTATACAAAATTCACTTACAAAGAAGCAGGGAACTATATGTAACAAAAACAAACACCTTGAAAAACAGATCATCAATATATTCTCATTTATAATAGGGTGGAATATATATATATAGAAAGAAAACTTGCCAAGAAAAAAAGACCTCTACAACTAAATCTTTAAATATACATATATATTTAAAAGAGTTGAATGAAGATACTAGAAAATGTAAAAACTTCCAGTGCTCATAGATTGACAGAATTAATATTTTGAAAAGGAGCATCAAACCAATAGTTTACATATTCAACACAGTTTCAACCAAAATTTTCATGAAATTGCTCACAGAAATAGGAAAAATGTTCTAAAATACATATAGAACTACAAAAGATCCTGGATAGCCAAAGCAATTATGAGCAAAATGAAAGTGATAGAGGGGTGACCACTATACCAGATTTCAAGCAGTACTACAGATTTATTTGGATTAAAAGAGCATGATAGTGGCACAAAACAGATAAGTATATCAATAGAACAAGACTGAAGACCTAAACATTAGTGAAAATAATAACAGTCATCTCATATTGAACAATGTCAAAAATGCAGACTAGCGAAAAATGAGTGTTTCAACAAATGGTATTAGAAAATTGGATGACCACATGTAAAAAAAATGTACTTATATCTATCACCTTGCACAATACCAACACCAAACAGATCCGAGACCTAAATATGAAACCCAAAATGCTGGAACTGCTCGAAGAAAACTTAGACAAGATATAGGTGTAGGAAATAACTTTCTGAACAGGACTCAATTTGCCCCAGAATTAAGGTGAGAACTCAAGAACTTAAAAAAAAAGTTTCTGTACAACAAAGTAAATAATCAACCAAGTGAAAAGAAATCCTACACAGGCGGGAATCATCTTTGCTAGACATACATTTGAAACAGGATTAATATCTAGAATATTAAAAAACTAAAAACAGAGGAAAAAAATTGACTTCATTAAAATCTGTTTAGGTATTGACCTACACTGATAGTTCTCAAAAGAAGAAACAAAAATAACTAAGAAATATCTTTTAAAGTGTTCAAGGTCCTTAGCAATTAGTAAAATGCAAATCAAAACTATTTTGAGATTTCATTTTATAACAATCAGAATGGCTAAAATCAAGAAAATAACTGAAAAAAAAAACTTAGCAAGAATGTGGAGAAAAGAGAACTCCCATTTGTTTTTGGTGTGCTTGTGAACATGTAGCCACTATGGAAATTAATGTGAAGATTTCTTAAAAAAGGAAAAGTAGCTCCAACATTAAGATCTAGCTAAACCACTCCTTGGCATATTCCTAAAGGACTTCTTAATACTTTACTCCAGAGATACTTGCTTGGCAATGTTCATTGCTGCCCTATTCATAATAGGCAAGGAAACAGAAAGAAACTAAATGCTACTCAACTATAAAATGGACAAAAAAAATTTGGCACACGTACACCACGGAATACTAGAAGAAATTTGAAATCTGTAAAGAAAAATGAAATATGTAGCTAAGTGAATGAAAGTAGAACATATTATGGAAAATGAGGTAACCCTGACCCTGAAAGACAAATACCACATGTGCTTGTCTTTTTTATTCTCTATTTATAAATCCAGGATTTATAGATATGAATGGTCAGATATGAGTATTTAAATGCTAATTAACCTTAGAAACCAGGAAAGTAAAATGGAACCTTGTTGGTGTATGTGTGTGTGTGTGTGTGTGTGTGTGTGTGTGTGTGTGTGTGTAGTACAGAGAGAAGGAGTTCTAGAGATATGGATACTGGCACATGAGTATTATAAAAAGAGAAAAGGAAAAATGGGGGTGATTTTATCTGTGAAGAGAAAGGGAGAACAACAGAGAGAAAAAAGAGTAAGGAGGGATAAAGAACATTGAGGATAATTCAAAAATCCATAAAAAAAAGCATACTTTGATTTTTCTTAAAAATACACTATGCAACAAATACCAAAGAGTTTCACCCAAGATTTCTTCCAAGTCATTGTTCCAAAAGATTCCCAAAACACATCTTCAGGGCTCTGGCATCTTATTCCAACTTTCAAGAGTACCTGCATGGATAAGCCTACATGCATGTACACTTCCATACTTTTCACATGAATAAAAATAAAACTTTAAAAATTCTCTTCATTAAACTTTTGTTTAATCTATCTAACTTTTTTTAAAAATGAATATTCAATTTAATTATATCATCCTTATTATTTGCTTTCATTTACATCTCCAATCATAGGTTATTTACTTTTGTATTGATTCTTTGCAGATTTCACATCATACTTCTCCATCCCACTCAGCTCCCTATTCTTTTCCATCCACCCTCTGCCCTTGCTAAACCCACCCAGCATAAAAAAATAAATAAATTTTAAATGAAAAGAAAATGGGGGAAAGAAAGAAAATATTTCATCATGGAAACTGTAGGATGACACAGTGAGTCACACAGTATATCTTTAAGTCCATATTTCATTACTTGCAAGTGTTCATTGTAATGAGTTATTATTGGTACAAGGTCTCTGGTTTATGTTATACCTTAGATACTGGCCTCTCACTGGGACTCCTGGATATTCTGTTATTGTCCTGTTTCATGGAGATTGTGAAATTTTGGATCAGCAGGGCTGGTCCATTCACAGGCTGCAGCAGAAAATCGATGGTGTTGGATGTTAGGATAGATCAATTCCTAGCTCTTGTTCTGTGTTTGTGTGATTGCTAGGTTGGTCAGCCTGACAGTTCTCTCTGGTCCTCAACAGTGAGCTCTGTCATGCTACTCAGGTGAGGTAACTGGGACCCACTCTCTCCAGTGCTGTAGTCTGTGGGGTGTGGGTCCAACGCTGTGCAGCCCTATTCTCTTGTCCTTCAGTGGTGACAGAGGCCACAGATATCAACTGCAGTATGGCCATGGGCACAGACATGGCCTTTGGCAGCATCTCAGGTCTGGATATCACTGTGGGTAGTGAGAGGAGAGATGAGAGGGGGATCTGTAGATGGTATGTAAAATAAACAAATTTTTAAATAAAAAGGTGAAGGAAAAAACAAAGCAGAGAAAGAATGATTCAAATTTGAAATTTTTCACTTATATTTGGTGCATACTTTGCCTCTTATAACTATCATGGTGCCATAATACCCATCATTTTAATAGTTTTCAAACCATCTATCCTTTCTGTCAACAGGATATGTATGACCATTAGTTGACTAGAATATTAATATTTCTTTCTCAATACCATACCATTTCCCCCTCAGATCATGAACTCTCCCAAGTATTTACTTATTTATCAAGGTCATGAATGCAGAGAACCTAGGGAAATCGTCTACTAAGATGTAAATAGTTTCTAGACCTAAATAAAGTTTGTCATAATTTTTCGATGTCAGCAAGCAGTTAAAAACAGAGGACAACAAAGTAATTTCCATGTGCTCCAAAGATGATCTTCCAATTTTAAAGCCATAAGCTGATTCAATTAGAAGTCATGCCAAGAGGCCAAGAGGCCAAGATGCCGCTCAGTAGCTTACAAAGAACCTCTGTTCCATGCCCTGTTCTATAATCCATTTCCAAAAACCACAAAAGGGTACTTCCAAAATAGATAATTGTTTTTTAAGGCCATGAATATTTCAGCTAATATATTAAGTTGTCTGTAGGAAGTAAATTACTAACTGGTTTAAGTGATTTTCTTACAAAAGGCAAGCAATTGAAGGACCTCACAATATTCCTAATTAAGGTGTCCCCTTCTGAAAATTCTAATGCAGAGTCTTTGAGAATGCACAAGAGTTATTCAGCAGCTATGTTACTACAAGTCTCATTCCAGGTCTCCAGTTCCTTAGGGATACTGCAAGAGGCTACTCTAAACATCAGTAGCAGAGGTTCCCAAAACTCAAAATAAGATTCTTGTTTTAGTGCACTGATCAGATGTTAATGTTTCCAAAAGATCTGTAAGACAGTCCCATGGCAAATTGGACCACAAAGGAAGAGGAGGCCATTTCACAAACCTTTTTGGAATTCCTTTCATTCAAGCTTTCTCAGCCAGATAATCTGATTCACCAGTTTCACATGTAAACTAGTGCTTAGGAACATGCAGGTTTACAGTCTATTGTGTGGGATAAAAAGGCATGCTGTCCTAGCAAATACTTTCCCATTAACTTCCAGCAGAAAGGTGACCACAGAAGATCCTGAAGTAAAGAGTGCTTCTTTCTGAAGCAAGGAAACTATATTAAAACTTGAAAAAATGGAATTGCACCACAAATAAATTTATGCCTTTACACTTGGATCTAAGTAATACAATAAACCAGCGTCAGAAACAAAACACATTTTTCTTACCTTTCACAAACTCCAAGGCTCTGCTATCTGAGGGCCTGTTTGTCAAGCCTGCTTTCTACAGATCTCCCTCTCCCTCTTTCTGAAACCCCAAGCTTCTGCATTTGTGTACTCATGTTACACTAGTGAGGAACTCCAATGTAGCTATCTAATACTCTCACCTACATAATATAACACTATCTGCTGATAGACAATGACCTTGAAGTGTAAGTTGAAATAAACATTTTCCTCTCCAAGTTGCTTTTTGGTCAGAGTTGTTTTATGACATCAACAGAAAGCAAATTAGAAAAGAGAGTAATTTAGATGGCACACAAGATAATGAGTTAAATATAGCAGTTATAAACTTGTTCACATAACTCAAAGAGAATATGAATTAAGGTCACTCAAAATGGACACAAAGAGAACAGAGTATGATGAAATTTTAGAAAATATTAGGAGATATAAGCAGAATTCAATAAAGAGAAATTCTGATGAAAACTCAACATGAAATAAAACTCAAAATGGAATTTTAGTAAATCTAAATAAAAAGCTCAGTGGAAAACCTCACCAATAGAAAGGATCAAGTGGTAAACACAGCATCAGAGTTCAAAGACAAAGTAGAGAAACTGGCCTATTCAATCAAATAAAATGCTAAATATAAGAAAAACAAATAGCTATAAAAAGCATTAATATGAATTCAGGGTTTCTGGAATATTTTAAAAAGACTAACTCTACAAATTATTGGCATATAAAGTAAATAAGTCCACATTAATGGCACAAAACTATTTTCAACAAAATCATAGAAGTAATTACCTAAATCTTGGAAAAGAGATGCCTATCCAGGTCCAACAATACCAGGGAAATTCTTCTCTACTTTATCTAACAGTGAAAACATACAGAAGGAAGAAAGAATATTAACACTGCAAGAGAGAAAAAAAACAAGCAACATAAAATAACAGACCCTACAATTGAAAGACTAGATTGTAAGACAAAATTTAAAGATAATATCTATCATTTTGCTCCATCCAAAAACTACATTTCATCATGAAAGATAGATGCTACTTTAGGATGAAAGACTACATAAAGGTATTTCAGGCAAATGGAACCAGGAAGCAAATAGAAATTGCTATTTCAATATCTGACAAAAGTAAAATCAAAACTAAAAAGAAGTGATAGAAAGGTTACTTTATCCTGAACAAGGGAACATCAAGGAGACTTTATAACCTTAAATATAAATGCATCAAACTCAAAAGCACTCAATTACATAGAAGGGATTATCCAAAATGCATTAAGTTAGTGACTTCAATATGAAACTTTTACCAAGAGATAATTCAGAAAAAAGAACAGAGAAATATTAGAGATTGAAGACATCAGAGATAAAATGGACTTAAAGAATATCTTTTAAAAATGATGACATTTTCAGTAAAATAGACCATATCTTGTGATATACAGCAACTTTCAACAATTATGAGAATTGAATTAGCTCTTTGTATTTTATTTGACCACAGTGGAAGAAAACAAGTTATCAATAGCTATAAAAGACACAAAAATACACACAGCTGTGGACACTGAATAACATGCTGTTGAATGTTGAAAGATGACTGGATCAACAAAAAAAAAAGGAAAATTTAAAATTCCTACAGTTGAATAAAAATGAAAACACAACCAAAATTCTATGAAATATAAATGATAGTCTTAAGCTAAAAATTTATAGATATGAGTTCCTATAATAAAATATCAAAGAGAAATAATTAAAAAATCAACAAGAATAAGCAATACCCTAGAACAGTAGATGTAAAAAAAGAGAGGAAAAAACACTATATGAAGACTAGTAAAGCAAAATATTGGCTCTCTGATAAGAGTGATAAAATTTGAAAAAACTCAGAATTATGAATCATGAAAATACATGATTAAAAGTCATAGAAGATAAATTTATATCTAGTTGGTTTGCAGAAAGAATGGTGAATGGAGTTGATGTAAATTACAATAAGTTTTCCAGCATTATCACAAAGGGAATTTTATAGCTAATAAAATTAAAAACCCAAATTAAAGATAAAAATCCTCATTTCCACATGGTATAGTAAAACTTTAGAAGAAATGGAAAAAGTAGATCTTAAGAGAGCCAGAGAACAGACAGGTACACTGTGCCTGAGTAGACAATGGTGATATTTTGATATCTGGAACTCAGAGCAAATAATGGAATCACCTTCTTCAACGTGCTATAGTTGTCCTATTAAAACCTGGCACCCACTGCAACAAACCTGTAAATATGGAAGTGAAACAGACTTATCTTAGAAGACTCATTGTTCAATATTTTTAAGTTATGCATGTTAAACTAGCCAGCTTTTGTTCAAGAATAAAGACACATTAACTTTTAAGTTTTAATTTTGCACCATCACTGAATGCTGTGGAATAATTCCTTTGAACACTGTCAAGATTTGTTACTAAGATTTGTTTTGGTTTTTTTTTTTTTTTTAAAAAAAAAAAGGCTGATTGGCCAGTAGCCAGGCAGGAATTAGAAATAGGACAACAAAGCTAGGAGAAAGATAGGATGAAGAAAGGTAGAGTCAGAGGCGATGTTAGATAGCTACTATAAAAAATGAGGTAACAAGCCATGAGTCACAATTCTCAACACCTGTTCCTATAATATCCCAAGCCCGGATGGGAAAATATTGGTGTAAGAATACATTCAACAGAGGAGTCAGGACCTGCGGGCTCCCACACTGCTCACTCCCACTCTGCAGGCCAGCCCCATAGTTTTCTCCTGGTTCAGCCTTCCAGTCGGTTGAGAATAGAGATTTTGCCTCAGGGTCCACCTGTTCTGTGGTCAAGATTGGAATTGGAGGAACAGGCTTGGATGATCCAGAAATTTTAGAAGGAAGAACTGTAAAAGATATGGATAGTCCATTTGGCAAGCATTTGATGCCTTAATTTTGGGGAAGATGAAGAACAGAACGTTGATTGTGAACTTCTTGCAAGACATGTGAAACAACATACTATTTATCATGTTTTCAAAAGTCAACTATGAGACCAATATCTGGGTTTTGAAGGAAGAGGGTTGTGCACATGTCATAATGACCACAGCATGTGGGTCCTTGAGAAAGGAGATCCAGTCTGGTGACATGGTCATCATTGATCAAATCATTGACAGGACATCACTTGTGCCTCAGACCTATGACAGAAGTTACTGCAGAGTTAGAGGAGTACACTATATCCCAATTGCTAAACTGTTTTGCCCCCAAACAAGAGAAGTCCTCATAGAAACAGTGAAGACACTTGAAGTTTAATGCCATTCAAAGGGAACCATAGTCATAACCAAGAGGCCTCATTTCAGCTCTTGGGCAGAAAACTTTGTACTGCCTACTTTGGGGTGCGGATGTTATCAATATGACTACAGTTACAGAAGTGGTGCTTGCTAAGGAGGCTACAGTTTGCTATGAAAGCATTGCCATGGCTCAGTGCTCTGTTTCACCACCAAGACATTCAAACAGCATGGTTGCTACAAGGAGACTTGCTACTTCTAGTCTTTGGGGGACTTCCCTTAACCAAGAATTGGAAAGATATTTGGCCTTCATGTCCTTGCCTGGAAAGAGCATGTTGTAAGAAAGACAATGCATTCCACTAAGATATCAACTCCTCCAGAATCTGGAAGGAAAGCAACGCCTTGTACAAATGTAAGGGAATAAAGCCCCAAATCTTGTCAGTCATTTCTCCTATTAAACTGATGACAGTGAAGACTGGTGAGAACATTTATTTCCTTACACTGCTAAGAAATGAATATAAGCTTGAAATGGGACTATATGGTTGTAAATTGGCATCATCTTTCAAATAAAGGGCAGTTTGGTACAATGCATCTGAGGCTGAAAAATACTTAATGAACTTTGGTATGGTAGAAATTTCTCTTTAAGAAATTATGTCCCAAGTACACGACTAACAGGGAGTTTCCTGTTAGAAAAACATCAGAAGCTGATTCATCAGATTATCCTAAGAAGCTTACGGGAATTACCGGAGAGAAACTAAAGGGTGGTGAAGGTCGTGGTATTTTATTGATGCTAGAGTGCCCTCATACTGGGTGCACAAAGAAGCTGAGGGATAAAACTGCCCTGAGGAAGCACATGCTTGTTCACGGTCCCCGAAAGCATGTGTGTGCAGAGTGTGGGAAAGCTTTTGTCGAGAGTTCTAAACTAAAGCGACATCTTCTGGTTCATACTGGAGATAAGCCATTTCAGTGCACCTTCGAAGGATGTGGGAAGTGCTTCTCTCTGGACTTCAACTTGAGTACTCACATCTGCATCCACACTGGAGAGAAGCGCTTTGTGTGCCCCTTTGACAGTTGCTAGAAGAGCTTTGTTCAGTCAAATAACCTGAAAATTCACATCTTAACCCATGCAAAGGCGGGGAAGAAATGCTGGAAACTAAGACAGAGATTGGCCTCAGGCTGGGTAGTCTCTTAATAGATGAGTCAATAGGGATATGTGCATTGTGGGCTTTTATTGTTTCTAAGGAGTAATTCCATGGCTAAGATAATTTTACAACACAGAAAACATACTTTTATTTTTTTTTTGTTTCATTGTGCCATTTTAAGAACATTTTTATATTTATACAGTATAGTTTCACTAGAGGAGTCAATGATGAGGTCATTTCAAAAGTATAATCTTTACTATATGTGCTACATTATTGCATACTGTATAGAAAATCAGTGATTTTTAATTACACAGTTTCTAATTGCCTAGCTTTTACCTTCAAAACTATACTTCATGGTAGATGTGATAACCCTAAAGAAAGAAGAAAGTAGTCAACAAATAAATGAGTACTTGCATTTAAAAAAAAAGAAATTATGGAAGATTTATTCAAAGAATCACAGTGAATAGCTGTTATCTGTCATAGTAAAATATTCAAAACAATTTGAATATTGAAAAATTAGGTGAATGTACCGTGTTTCCCTTATGCTTAAGCTATGAAATAATAAAGTGGAAATCATGTTTTCACATAAAGAAATGGTCACTTCATACTATGAAATGAGGAAAGAGGTATAAGCACTTATGACACTTTTTGTTTTAAGTGGTGTATAAATGTACAAAAAAGACTAGAAGGAGATATACATAATCCTATTGCTGTGCTTGTGAAGAGAGGCTGGATAATTCTTATTTTCATTTAATCCATATTTTCTAATTTTTAAGAAAGTAAGTATAATCAAGTAATAAAGTTGTAAAAATTTTTTTAAAAGAATACATTCAACAACATAAAAAAGCAATTATGACTCCACCAGAACCTAGTGGCTATACAATACCATGACTTGAACATCCCAATGCACACGAAGAAGACAACCTAAAATAAGATTATAAAGATGATACAAGCCCTTAAAGAGGAAATAAAAAAGTCTCTAAAAAAAATGGAGAAAAAAACAAACAAAATATTGGAAGAAATCCATAAACCCCCTAAAGAAAGCCAAGAAAAATTAATCAAACAGGTGAAGGAATTAAATAGACACAATAAAGATAACACAAACCAAGGAAATTCTGGAAATAGAAAATCTCTGTGAATGAACAGGAACTGTAGATGGAAGCATAACCAACAGAATAAAAGAGATGGAGGAGAGAATGGCAAGCATTGTTGATCAATAGAGGAAATAAATTCACTGGTTAAAAAAAAAACTTAACACAAAACATCCAGGAAATCTGGGACACCATGAAAAGATAAAACCTAAGAATAAAAGGGATAGAAGAAGAGACACAAAAATATATTCAGCAAAATAATAGAAGAAAACTTTCCCAAACTAAAGAAGAACATGCCTGTGAAAACACAAGAGGCTTGGTGAATTCAGTTGAGGCAGGATTAACCCCCACCTGCTGCATCAAGACTGAGCAAGGGGGGCTGGAGAGATGGCTCAGAGGTTAAGAGCACCCTCTGCTCTTCCAGAGGACCTGGGTTCAATTCCCAGCACCCACATGGCAGCTAACAACTGTCTGTAGTTCCAGTTCCAGGCAAACACCAAGGCAAATAAATAAATAAGTAAAG